>BQKZ01001859.1:16855-36257 GCA_036244855.1 Temnopleurus reevesii | reverse complement strand
ATATATATATATATATATATATAATCAAAATTTATACAAAACGTCCAGTAAAAAGTCCAGTAAAAGAGATGCTATATTACAATGATTTAAAATCCTGATCCTCATCCAAAAGATAACCCTCGTAAATTAAGGGGGTAATAATGCAATCATCTATCTATCATCATAATACCCCAATGATTCAAATGAATTTGAATTTCAAAATGGTAGATTTGGTATGACCATATTGATATAAACATATCTCAATATTCCAGATCATGCCATACATGGTGATGGAGGTGTTTGCTAAGATGCCCGGCGTCCCGGGAATATTCTTATCGTCTGTGCTTAGTGCTTCACTCAGGTAAAACAGTCTTTTGTTGTATAAAGTTTTTGTACGAACACCAACTGACATACGACCTAAAATACATTTCTATCATCATTCTTGTCATACTTTGAGAAAAGTTTAGCCAAACACTGGGCGACACATTGTCCATATGACTGCTAGCAACGTTTTCAACTTTCTATTTGTTATGTATAACCTGTTTTTTTTTAAACTCTGGTCGGCAGCATTTAATACCATCATGGCCCTGGTGGTTCAGGCCATTTGACAAAAAAGTATACGCAAAAAGTTCTTAAAGTAAGGGTACAACTTTTAGAACTGGAAAAAGATCCGTCATTTTTATTCAGTATTTTTTTATGCCCATCGTGAATGATCTATCTAGCAGGTGGTGTATAGTTTTCGTATGCTTTAAAAACAGCTTGGTACAGCAATATAACGTGATATGGTAATTCGTCTGGTAGGGTTAGGCATCAATTATATATTTTTTTTTAAAGAAACTCCTTGTATCAAATCGAACTACAATCGATTTCAAAATGTTGTAATAGTGAGTTTTCGAAATTGGTGAACGGAGGCATGTGGACGGTCGAAAACGAGTGCGCATTTGATGTGCGCATTAAATAACACGTGCGCAACTGATCTGAGCATCTTTTGATGCGCACATCAGATGCGCTCTCGTTTTCTACCGTCCAAAAGCCGCCGTCCACCAATTTCGAAAACTTACTAATTACTCTGCAGTACTCTATCATCAGGACTGAACGCACTAGCAGCAGTAGCAGGAGAAGACATCTTCAAACTTATCTGGCCGGAACTCAAAGGACGAAAATATACAGCCATCACCAAAGGATTATGTGAGTCACTTCTTAGTACAATGTATTGATGGATCAAGGGGTCAATGGGGACATATAACTTAACAATTATATTATCTTAACACGATTTTATCATTTTTGGTACAAAAATTACATTTCCCATTTATAAAGCCACAAACTGGAAAATGTCACTCTCAGCCGCCCATCTCCTCCTCCTCTTCCACAAATCCTGGATCCACCCATGTCTTAAGTATATTGACCAATCTTCAGGAATATTCGATTTTTAATACACTCCTTTTCTCATTGCGACACTTTGTCGAGTATTATATATACAAAATATTCTTGCTGTGTTAATCACTGAAGAAAAAAGTTTAGAATCATACAATTTAATATTTCTGCACTCTGAGAATAGATTGGAATAGGTTTGCACCCACCATTAGTCAACATGTTGGACGCAACCGACATTGATATTCTGCTCAGGTTGTTTTGAATTTACGCCGGCTAGTAAACAAAAAGGTACAAAGAAGTTTGATTTTTTTTCTAAAAATCAATAGTTCTGTGGACACTACAATTAACATCCTACCCATCAAGTGGGTTTTGCTACCTTTTCCTTCCGCCCAATAAGAAATCCTGCATCTGCGCCTGGTTGTGATGCATACCAATATGTTAACATCTTCAGTAGATATTCTCTTTCAAAATAATACATTGTTACTGCCAGTATTTTATTCTGATTGATATGTTTCCTATACCTCGTGAATAATGCTGCGATATCACAACTTTACTCTCCTATTGTTTTTTTTTGTTTGTATCTGCATACAGCATTTTTCTTTGGTATAGTAGCTATTGGAGTTGCATTTCTAGCCATGGTGATGGGTGATCAAGTCCTCTCGGTAATATACTCGCTCTTTATAACGGTTCTAAAATTTTAAACTAGCATTTTAGTGGTGTTGATTCGTTTCATCATTTTCATACTAACTGATAGATTAACAATATTTACATTTAAAACGCAATCTTATTACTTGCATTAATTTGTTATAATTTTTGTAATTATTACTTACTCTGATGTTAAGTATTATCTCGAGTTATCATGTCATGTTTCTGCAGTAAGAAATGTAAATTGACTTGAAATCGCCTATTTATGTACAATGTGCCTTAAGATATACATAATTGTATGATGGTGATTAAAACTTTTTAATTTATTTTTCTAATGTTGCGATTTTCATGATTTATGACGACTTTCTATTTGCGTTAAGCGTTTTTAGTAAACAAATCGACGTGTCGACAAATATTCTTTGATATATCATATAACTGAAATACTGTAGTTGTAGCAGTAGTAGTAGTAGCAGTAGTAGTATAGTAGTAGAAGTGGGAAGTAGTAAACAGGAATTATTCCTTGACACTTTTATTCTATATTATTCATTTTAACACAGATGGGTTTATCGATCTATGGTATCACATACGGTTCTGTGGTGGCAACATTCACGCTCGGACTCTGCTGCCCGAGGATCAATTACAAAGTAAGTGACTCAATTCTTTATTCATTTAGCAGTGGTGGATCCCGGATGCTGGAGAAGCAGCCTTCCTAGCTTAACCAATCAAAGGGAGTTCTTCGTTTTGTACCACATTTTAAAGGGGCAAACAAAACAAATAATAACAAACAACAAAAACGAAAACGAAGAGTATGTACTTCCTACGGTAGATCGTCTTGAAAGACGTTTTTATTTATTACGAGTCGAGGAATATAATTGGGTGTGCGTCGGCTCCTTCGCCCCCATCCCATCCGTCTATATTGTTAACTCTCAGTTCTTCTAAGCTTATGTAACATATACATGTATTTATATAACATTTTGTATTTGAATTATTTTTTTCTTTCACCAAATATCTGAATATTTTATGTCTTGATGCATCATTCATATTGTGACTGAAATAGTTTTAGCTGAAGAGCTTTGACTGAATGTGACTTGCTAAAACAATCAGCTGGATGCAACTTACTGTTATTTCCGTTTTTACGTTTTTAGAGAAATTTGTATTGATTTGTACAGCACTGCATTCATTTTGTTATCAAACGGTGAAATGAGTGTCTTTTTAAAATAAGAGTTTTGAAAATTATTCGTTGTTGATTCACTTTTTACCTTTGCAGGGAATCTTGGCAGGCACCGTTGTGAGTATAGGCGTGCTCACATGGCTGAAGGTGGGAGCAATGCTTGGGACAAACATTCGATCAGACGTACTCCCGCTCTCGGTCGAGGGGTGCCCAGCTGACCAAAACTCAACCAATTTGACCACCTATACGACGGTCACCGAGGTCGAGACGTGGACATCATACACCGAATCGTTTCTGAATGTCACAGAGGCTGTGGAAAGGTATTTGATAGGGATTTATTTAATAATGATAATAATACTTGTATCTATCTGTCTATACAGCGCTCTTTTCAGAGGATACAAAGCGCTGCTAAGAAAGACATACATTAGGCTACATTAGGAATTATAAAGATGGGATTTGAAGAGTCTCTAATTGAAAAGATTGAAAGGTGTTTTTTTTAGGGGGCACTTAGGAATCACATAGGAAGCGGAACGAAGAGAATATGACGTTTTGCAGTCCAAATTGTTGAAGGGACTAGATTAGGAGTTTTGAAGTTCAGTATAAGCGCGAGGATTTGAATTAATTGGAATTAACATCAACAAAATCAGAGTGTTACAGAGACTGCGGAAGAGTATTCAACAGGGTTTTATTAGTTGCAGTCTGGAATGTTGACCGAACTAGATTAGAAGTTTGGAAGTTTAGTATAAGCGCAAAGTTTTATCAATTGGAATTAACGTCAACAAAATAAATGTCACAGACTGTGGAAAGTTATTCATCAGTATGTTACTTGCAGTCCACAGTGTTCATGTGACTAGATTAAGAGTTTTAAAGTTCAGTGTTTAGCGTAAAGTTTTAGTTAGCAGGAGTTTACGTCAAGAAAATGTTACCCTGAACGTTGTTCAGATTCTTGATATGTTTTGCCCATTTTGCTCAAACCTCAGGCTCATTGCACGATTTAACACATGATTCAGACTTGTGTATTTTTCTTTCAAGCTTGTAACAGTTTGTACTTAACCTTGTACTACCATTAGTACCTATGACATTCAACCCTCGGAATATCAAATCAACCTTTTAATTAATGATACATTTTGCTTTTTAAGAAATACATACATCTATTTTCAGGACGGGCTTAGAAAACTTCTACTCGTTGTCATATCATCTGTATGGTGGTTTAGGATTTCTGGTTACAATAGCAGTGGCTGTACCAATTAGCGCCATCACAGGTTTGTTACATTCTTATTATCAATGTTTTGTTTTAATTGTTGTTAGACTATTCGTTTTCTCAGTCAATTTCCCCCTGTTCTCAATCAATTTAACCATTCGATCATTCAATTTCGCCAAAATCACCAACGCACGCTTTTCATTCGGCGCGAAATCCAATCCTCGAAATGGAAATGCTTTTGAAAATAGTTAGAAATTAGATAGCAAAAGCGATACAAAAAAATTTATATATTCTAAAGACTCTTTAGATCATGCCTTACATGATGATGGAGGTGTTTTCTAAGATGCTCGGAGTCCTTGGAATATTCTTATCTTTTATGCTTTGTGCCTATATTCCTATATGTATGTATTTTGATAATATTTAGATATGTTTCAAACAAATGCTTCTATCCATAATTACCCCACCCGCCACCGTAAGAATCTTCATGTTCCTCTCTGTCGTACGACATTACAATATAATTATTTGAAGTCTGTTGGAGTCCGAGAATGGACTTCATTTAGTCACGATATTAGATCAAGCACAACAGTAACCAGATTTCAATCATTGTACAAAAAGAATATAAGTAATAAAATGTTATCTTCGGCCGAGTAGAATAGATAATTTCTCTTTTCTTCTTTTTCTTCTCGTTTCTTCTATTTCTTTTTTCTTGCCTGACTCTTTTTTCTATTAGTACCACAATATTTATGCTGTGTGTGAGTGCGTGTATGATGTGTATTTATTATCTAATTATGTCTTTGTTTCATGTTATATTAATGTTTTATTAAGTTATATATACTTATATGTTTTTGTTCAAGGGCCCCTGTATTATAAGCAAAACGCTGCTTCTTTAGGGTCCCAACCATTTTATATTACTTTTACCTTTGTATATGATGTGATTTTATAATATGGTTAAATAAAGTCTAATTGAATTGAATTGAATTGTATATATAGTTAAATAGTTTCTACCTTGTAATATAATTTGCTACATTCGCTTACAAAGAGCACTGAAATGGTTTTCCTTTATTCTTTCTGAATTATTCTTGCAAGAATGATTATAGACACACCCTTGATTAGATAGAACTTGGGTAAGATTAATGATGAGGCAAAACTTTAAGTATGAAATCGACAAATTTTCCAATAATACATATAACATTTGCAAATGCTTTAACGCTTACTAGAACAACTCCATATTTGTTTAAATCACCAAAGAAAGAAAATAACGATGATTATGTCAATATAACCAATTTTGCCCGATGGAAATAATATCTAGGGAGCTGAGAGCATTCATTGTGTCATATTCGCTATTGATATTTCTTCAAATTGATAATTAATTGCCATTTTTTTACATTTTATTCTACAGGTTTTAACGATCCAGAAACAATAGATAAACGGTTACTCATAAACTTCGGAAATGCTTTCTGTTGCTGTCTCCCTCTACGTTGGCAGAAGAAGCTCAATCTCGCCAGTGACGACACTGATGACGAGTATCCTGATTCAAAGGTCAGTCCCCTTGAATAAAAAAAAAATAAAATAAGATTATATCTAACTTACGATGGAATTGCAAAATTGACCATAAGTTGGACAAATTTTATACAATTATTGACCAAAATAAACGCCAATTTCTGTCAGAAATGCAAAATTAAACGATTACTTATAAACTTCGGAAACGCTTTCTGTTGCTGTCTCCCTCTACGCTGGTAGAAGAAGCTCAATCTTGCCAGTGACGACACTGATGACGAGTATCCCGATTCTAAGGTCAGCCCCCTTAAATAAGAACTATATGAATTTTTTTGTGGTAAAACCTAAATAAAAGCACTACAGACCCCATACACATAGACACACACAAACTAACACTGACACACATGTTTGAACGTAAATAAACTTGTTTTTATATCAGTCAGAATCTCTAGGCCTCCCCTTTTCAATTAAATGTGAAAGCTTTTAGTTTAAATTTTCAGTGAAATTCATGTAACTTGTAACATTAAAAAGTGCTATTCATTTTTACAATTAGTTATAGCTGTTTGATACACAGTTTGCCATAATTGCATATTTTATGTTACAAGCCCCTAGTCTGTATACATTACAAATGTTTGAGTCTAACAACACTGATTGGGAACATGGAAGATTTGGTCACATTGCATTTTATAAAGAGGCGTTTCAAATTTATCTGTACATCTTTTCGATGTTCATGAAACCAGAAACATTCTATTTGAATATTGGTGTTGTCTTGATATATTCCTCGCGTGAAAAGACTTTACTACAGACCATGGTTTACTCAGTGATATCTCGTACTTATATCTTTAATAAAAATTCATCTGAACGATAATTATCAACTTATTTTCTTTCAGACTGTGCAGCCCATTAATGGAACAGTGTACAAGAAAATTCCGGTGGATTTGGCGCCAATTCATGCTGAGAGTGCACATTTCTTGCCCCAGCCCCTGTACCCCGACTACCGCGAGAAACCCGGCACAGTCCTGTTACTTGAATCAAAGACTACTACTGTATAGAAGAGTATCACAATTATCATAAAAATGGCTTGGAAAGTATTAAATGTTCGCAGCAGGAAAAGTATGGAAATGTGAAGTATATATTTGCATGGATACTCGGGAGAAACAGAATTGTAAGGACTGACCTTTGTTCATATCCCTTTGTGTTGTCTACAGTAAGAACTTGGACCAGCCCATGGTCAGATGGCAAGCTTGTCATACGGTAAGGCACACTCGCGGCCAGAAAGGAACCTGCTGAGAAGCAAAGTGTGCAACCAGTACCTCCTCTCGCGTTGGGATCCGACCTCATTCGCAGAGACCGATGCCCCAAGGCGCTGCGTAGAAGTCAAATAGAATTAAAGATGTCTTTCAGGAGTCCTCAAGATCAAGGAAATTTGTGTCTTGGAAAGGTCTAATTAGGCCAATTAAAGACCAACTCAAAACAAAAAAGATATCTTACGGACCTAACAGTCTCCCGAAAGCACCACGGACTCATATAAGAGATCGTTGTTAGATCAATCAGGATTTTTTGTGAGACTGGTGTAGACCGTTGAAAGAACTTTCAAAGACTGACCAAGACCTGAGTCAAGAAACTGCCAATGGATCATGAACAAGAATACACGAAGACTTACAATAAACAGATAAAAGACTGTTGAATGGATCCTCTAAAAATCCCAGGAGAATGCTGATAAAACGTGCATTATATTGAACTGTTACACACAATACAATATCATGAAGGTCTAAAATGAGAAAACTTGTAATAAACTTCTATGTGACATAACAACAATGATGTATAGTAGTTTTTAATTGTTCTTGATCTCGCCATTCAACCGATTTCATTCATCGCCCTATTATGAAAGCATTTTAATATGACCAAAAAGATCAAGAATAAAGCGAATGGAATAAAATAAAACAAGTTATAAGAACAAATTAGGGTGTTTTTTTTTTGTTATTTCTAAGCAAACGTTTAAAATGTCGTTTTAACAGTATATACTCATTGAAGTATTTAAAGAAATTCATTATGGTAAGAGCAGATCAAATTATTTTATTTTGTCTATTTACCTTCTATTGAACGTTTGTGCGAAAAAAAATAATGGTCAGATATTGCAATATGTTTTTCTATTCGCATTGTTTTATGATTATGGTCTTTATGGAAAAAAGCCCGAGTGTATAATTAAAATACAACTATACATGTATATCAAATTTAAAAAATGATATGATGGTTTGTATACCGTGCCGGATTGTATTAGTAAATTTTTCAAATGTGGTAAATTGTGATTATTGAGAAATATCAAAAGTGAAGGTTAAGGGGAATTGACCACTGGATTGATTCGACAAGGTTGAAAAAACGACAATTCTTGAACAAAGTACATATACAATTTCATATTATGTTCCACTTCAGCAAGTTTTCATCATCATCTCAAATTTATGGGTGATAAAAGTATGCGATGCTTATTAGGTAAGATGTACATTACTTTTGAATAAAGCATTTTTAGACAACATTTCTCTTGAAGTTTGGAATAATGCATTTTTAGTCAAAAAATTTCTCTTAAGTTAATGCATTTTAGTAAAAATGTCTACCTTAAGCTTGATGTGGTATTTTTTGTTCTATTGTAGACAGATTAAAGTCTTCACATCTTTTTAAAATTACTATCGTGCTTGCGTTGTTTTTATATCCTAGTATGGAATCTTCAATGAAGTTAAATCAATTAAATCAATCAATAAGAATATTTCATACCAGGTGAACTTGTCATTTGCCATGCATAAAATTTGATTACATTATGAAAGTGGTATATTAATTTTGCACGATAGCACCGCTGTATCTTCTTAGCTATCCACGCATATCAATGTTCAAAAAGGCGGGTTGGTTGTTGTTCACAACGCGAAAGCTCAACCGAGGTTTGCCCGACATAGCAACAAGTAATGTATGCGAACTGGACAAATCAGTTTAAGGAATATCACGTTACTACGTTTGTTAGCATGAAATCTGCATAAATTTAAATCTCTAATGTAAACAGATCTATTCGATTGACAATTATGGCAGTTTAGTCTGGTTTCCAATAATTGTTCGTCTGAAATCGGGGTAAAAATGCAAAAGGTACTCACAAGAACACCATCTTATGGTCCTAATATCGACGGAGCAACGAAAGCAGCTTGCCAATGTTGAACGTAGTCAAACAAGTTTTTCCCCGCTTTTCTAACAAGAAGTTTATTCACCTGAAAACAAATAAAACCTCAATATACAGATTCTTAACACCACACATAGGCGTTGTTCTCTTGAGCAAGCTTTGTAGCTTGCCAAACCTGGCAACAGTCAGAATAGGCAGCTTACGTTTCCCATATCTAAATTCACAAGTCCGGTTTATTAATTTATGCATGTGTCTTGCGAACAAGCAGCTTCGTGGTATACCTTCACGAGTTAGAAACAATTGAACTACAATAGTTGGAATCCAGATTGCATATATTTCTTGTTGTTATATCGTGCAAGCATTGGGCAAGCTTTTTATGCCGTCAAGAACAACAATTATGTGCATAACAATTGCATATTAGCAAACCCGCATACAGGCCGGTTTACCACTTTATACATATAGCTTAGTTCCTTAAACCGGTTATTGACAATAAATGTGCTTTTCTTGCCACTGAACGTAAACCGTTTGATAACAATAAGACTAAAATACTGGGAATCCAGTTGGCATACATTACTTGTTGCTATGTCGGGCAAGCGTCGGGCAAACTTTAGGGTTGCCAAGAACAACCTTTGTGTTCAAGGTATGCATAGAATTTGCTTCTATTTAAAAGTCCGCCTATTGAACTACAATACTTCGAATCCAGTTTTCATACATTAGTTGCTGCTATGTTGGGCAAGCTTTCGGATTGTCAAGAACAACATTTGTGTAGAGAGAACGAATGCAATTTGCTATGCGTAAACCCACCTATCAGTGAACGGATTTATTGGATGCTGCTGTAAACCGACCTACATGGAAGTGAAATAACGCCCTCTTTATGTCAAAATATTTTATCATTTATCCAGGGGCCTGATGCTCGGGTTGAATGCGCATATAATACGAATTACCAGAAGACCAGGAGAGTCCGAAACAACTCTTATCAAAATAAAATAACAGCTGTCGTTGTCGAGCAATCATTTGCCATCTTCAATTTTTTTATTTCGGTACGCTTCGAAGCCTCTAAAATTGTTCTAGTTATAAATATAAAAAAATTATTTTCGTGTGCCATCCATTAAAACGCAAAATAAATCTTTATATATACGATATCGTAAAAGTTTAAGCCAATTATTGCTTGAACGGGTTATGACATAACCATTCAATAACCGCGGAACATTTTAAAATTGTTCGGGGTGCCGGGGTGGGGGGGGGGGCTTTGTTTTACCATATTTACACACTCCCACAGACGATCACTGACGCATTAACGAATTATAGCGCCAGGGGCAAAAAAAAATATATAAAACTTATCCCGTTTGCTAAAGCATGGTACGAGTGAGAGTGATCAAAGCGACCGAGTTTGTATATTTTTTTTGGGGGGGGGGGGGGGGGGGGGGGGGTTGCTGACGCAACTCTATTCGCTTACAATCATGGGAGATGATTATATAATATCTGAAGACATTAAAGAGCATGCTTTTTATTTAATTCATCGTTCGGAATGCTTTTAAAAAATCTACAAAAGGTAAGCTATGGATGTATATTTCTATTTCATTTTGTATTTGTATAAAAACGTCAACAAATGCACTATTCACAATAAGTGGTATACACGTTTGTCATCAATGGATACATTTTATCTACCTGTTAATTTCTGATTTCCAACTCAAATGATTATAACTGATAGTTATATAAACAGACGACAAAATAAATCAAACATTGTTTAAGCTTTACTGATTGTTTAGAATTTTACAACATAAATAAGTACTCAAGGCAATGATAATATAAACCCCTCTGGGAATGTATATCCAAGGAGAATATGGGAGTTTCTTTCTCTGGTATATCCATCTCGACTTTTAAACAGTAATGACGATATGCATTGAATGCTTCAAGATTTGAGCTGGTTCATTACTGTTTCTATTCGGAGCGGTGAATTTAAACCGACAGTTTCGAAAACCTTAAAACCATTTTAATACACAATGATCTCTCCTCGGAATAGGCAAAAATAAACAAACGCAGTCTCTCTGGGGTAATTGATCTAAAGCCTCGTGATGGTGGATCTTGGGAGCGCATCTTCTATCTAAAAGAACCAGATACTTCCGCCTGCCTCAACTCATCAAGTTCCAGCGCACATCTTGTTGGAGTTCGCGCCAAGTCCCATCTCATCCCTCTTGACACTGTAACCTGACCCGTGGAGCCCCCGTAGAACCGGGGAGGAGGCAACCTCGCCTGACCGCTAAAACACCGAGGATACAACCAAAGAGTCAAGACAGAGATGGCAGGAAATTGAAATCGGTAATCCGAGATGGGATTTCTGACAAAAGTGGAGATGAGCTTTTTTAAAAGGTGTGATGAGACCGTGAGTGAGAGAGAAGATAGCTCATAATTGACATTCGCCTATTTTTCTCGCAATTGGAGTGAGGTGGCCGAGTTATGCACACCTCCGCTGTTTCGAATGTCTTCATCTTTCAACTTTAAAAGGCAAATATCAATTTAACCCTTTCTTTGCCAAGGACAAATAAGTCACGTCCGTGGACCTTTAAGATTGTTGAAAATGCTACTTAAGTAACGCCTTAGAATTTTTAGATGATCTATATTTATCTTGGTTATTGCATTTCTTCTGATATCATCCCTTTTGATAGTGTTTTTTTTTTAATTTTCATATGCTCACGTAAAAGAAACATTTAACCTTTTATATTAACCCCAAAGATCTTTCTCGGTTAGTTTAGAATATCTTAGGCGAATTGGAGTGTGGAGGCGCCGTGGTGTAGTGGTTCTGACCGTCACCTTTCAACACGAAGGTCGTAGGTTCGAATCCTACCCATGGCGTCAATTTCCTTCAGCAAGAAATTTATCCACATTGTGCTGCACTCAACCCAGATGAGGTGAATGGGTATCTGGCAGGAATATTTATTCCTTGAAATGTCATGTGCGCTGGTGTACGCCGGGCTAAAGCCAGGGTAATAATAATGCAAAGCGCCTTGAGCTATATAAATTGCATCTATTATTATTATTATTATTAATAACTCGGTCACGTCACTCCAATCGCGAGAAAAATAAGGAATGTCAATTATTATTAGCTACCTACATATACGCCCACAATATCTGTAACTCCTTTCTCTTAATATTTATTACTCTTTCCCTCTCTTTCTCACACACGCACACACACACACACGCACACACACATACATACACACACATTGTCACACCGCCGTTGTTCTTTTGATGTTCTGCATAAGAAGATTGCAAACACGCCCTATATGCACACACTCACACCCGTACACACGCATAGTTTTTTCTACGATAGCACACTGCATACTTAATTGACAAGAGGCAAAATTTTACGCATACACCTTTAAAAACATAACACACAAACACATACAAATCAGCTTTCCTAGGCTGACGGTGCACATCCGCCATGGAAAAAAAAGATAAATGCCATTCACAGACACACAAGTTGCAGTTACAAATTCACACAAACATATAAACACACACTCACAATACCATGGACACGCACATATGCACACGCACACATACACACACACTTCTTGCCTAAGCACATTTCTTACTATCTTTACTACACCGCGGCGCCAGCTTGTGCTTCGCATTCGCTATGGACAATAAGATCTGAAACACACACACACACACACACACGCACGCAGTTGCTATGCGCCGGAAGTAGAATGTAAAGAGAAATTGTTAACACACACATACATATATACATACACACAAACGCTACGCTGTGCCGCCAGTGCTCTTCATTAGCCTTTGATAAGATGCTCTGAAACGCACACAAACACGCACCCACATCCATCATGGACAAGTGGCAAACTAAAAGATTATATCTCATGAACACGTATTATCAAGAGCCTTGTCTGATGGCATTCGCTTGAAGAGCTTTGACAGGTTACTGCTCTAATTCCTTTGTTTTGATTTCTATCACCAATATTTCACCTTTGTTTTGTTTCTTCAATTTTAAAGGAATACTGTGTTCACGAGGTCTATAGTCACGCGTGGCGAGGACACTTTTCAAATCAGATGACAATCATTAATATACTTTCACTCGCTGTCAGTATCTTTCAGATGTATACGAGGGTTATGTAACCAAATACACCTGCGGGTTTCCTGGAAAAAAAACTAGGAACATCACGATAAAGAAACTATCCATTCAATCTTTGAAAACATGCAGAGAAATGGACGGTGAAAATTGTGTCTTGCGACCTCAGATATTATCGCCAAGATTGGAAAGAAGAAAATTACGATTTTACTTTTCATCTTTTTCTCCCGGTTGCCCGCGGGAACAAAAGAGTCAGTGGCGAGCTGGGTGAAAATAGAGACGGTATCAAATGGTCGTTGGTTATTAACTTGCGGGAAGAAATATGAAGAAGCGAAATCGCAATACAGTCCTTACACTAACAAACAGAGAGGGATCATATGACAAGATACATTGAACATTTGTATGCATGATTTAGAATGTTTTTCCCGAGTTGGCCATCCAGGCGTTTTGATATTTCGGCTTCGATTTCACATTCTGGAACTTCCAGAAGGCAATTTATGGGTTTGCAGTTTCCATCACCAGCGCGAAGGGGAAATGGAGAGCAACAACAAGAATTAATAGATGATCGAAAGGGGAAAGATTCATGAAAAAGGTGATGACGTCAATGTATGTGAAGATGGGTGTGTATGTATGTGTGTGTGTGTGTGTGTGTGTGTGTGTGTGTGCGCGCGCATGTGTGAGTGTTTGTGAGATAGAGAGAGTAGGAAGGACGGAGAGAATAGGAATGAAGGAAGGGGAAGGTCTTAGAAATGAAAAGAAAAGTTAATCGGACGACCAATGACGACGGTATTGAGAGACAACGACAAGTATTCTTAAAATTTTTATTTGGCCTATACTTATGTAATGTTTCTCACCAAATTTGAAAGTAAGTAAAAGGTTTCATGGTATACAAAGTAAACCTTTCTTCTAATTCTGATCGGTTCGCCAAAGGACCTCCCCTCTTTCGACGTTTCGATGAGTAGTTTCTTATCGTTTTCAGGGAGGTGTTTCACCAATTTTAAAGTTACTCACAACTTTAAGTTCGACGGGTATTAATTCTTGCGCTGAATGCGCGTACTATTATGAATTGTTGCGCACAAGAAGGGATACCAGTCGATATCAAAGTCGTTCTTAAAGTCTTTCTTATTTTGTTGAAACACCGCCCAGGTGAAGAAAACAGAACAACACATAGTATATAATGGAGTTTTGTTCCTGTTAGAGACATGACATTATGCCTTTATTGAAAACTTTATTGATTGATATCGAAAATCAAAATAATTCTTATTCACAGCAAAAAAAATTAACATTTAAAGCTATAAGTTTTATTTGGGTAAACGCCATGAGCGCCAAGGATAGGCAGATACCGGTGCCATACAAGAGGCCACCATGTTCATGTCATGATAATACTGACCATTATGGGAGCGTCGTGGTGTAGTGGTTCGGACTCTCGCCTCTTATCTAGAGGGTCGATGGTTCGAATCTCTCTCAGGGCGTTAATTTCCTTCAGCAAGAAATTTACCCATAGTGTGCTGCACTCAACCCAGTTGAGGTGAATGGGTACCGGCAGGAATTTATTCTTCTAAATGCAGAAGCGCCTACTTGGCAGCTATGCGATGGCCGGGTAATAATATTATATAATTTTGTCTCGCGCCTCTGAATAGGTGACTAGAGAGATGGCGTGTTTAAATGCTATATATTATTATTATTATGCCCATAACTCTCAACAGAAGTGTCGACCTTGTAAAGAATCATCAGAAATCTGCATGTACCAAACTTTAGAGAAATTCTTTTAAAATCATATGACGTTCTATTCTCTTCAGAAGCAGTATTCTAACCTCAGCGAAAAGATTAGGCTCAAATCAATAAAAAAAAAATCAATATCAAGATAGAAATGAAAATAGTTATACTTTGCTTTATTGGCGACTAATCTGCACGTATGGATGTTCTGTATCCAATCGCATAGAAAACAACGCCCCTGAGATGTAGGGATTGTTCACTTTCGCTCTGCAGACGTGTGGCAGAGACAACCATTGTCGGGGATATCAGGTACTCGAGGAGATGGCTTGCAGTGAGAGAGAAGAAGGTCGTTTTTAATTGCTGTTTGTTCAGCAATTTCCGAAGGTGTATCGCGACGATTGGAATTTATTTAACTCCTCGCCTTTGGATGGGGATGATGTATTGACCGTGACAGTTGGTAGGGTGTCATCCTCACGACCCTATGGAGCAGGGAGGATGGATGTCAAGAGAGGGATAGGTGTGACTGTATCGACCGGGGACGGAGAGGGTATAGGGAGGGTAGTGATGATCGATTTGAACTCCAACTTTGCAGTCGTGCGAGGGGAAAGAGAGAGAGAGAGAGAGAGTGTGTGTGTGTATGTGTGTGTGTGTGTGTGTGTGTGTGTGTGCGTGTGTGTGTGTGTGTATGTGTGTGTGTTTTTGCGTGCGTTGCTTGTATGTGTGTGTATGTGTGTATGTTTGTATTGGTGTATTTATGTGTATGTGTGTATGTGTGTTTGCCTGTGTTTGTGCGTGTGTGTAAGTTATACAGTGTGCATCATCATCCTATTTGAATATTCATGCCAGGAGAAGAAGAAGAAGAAGACGAAGAAGATCTTTAACGTTACCAGCCGTAAGACGCGACCGGATCTCGAATTCGTGAGTGTCCCGAATACCTTGATTCAGACGCACCCGTAATATTGCCCTATTTTTTTTCATTTCTTGTCCCTGCGAAGTAGGTCAGAATTTTATTTATGTATTCAATTCCGATATTTTATTTGCTCATTACTTTCTAAACAGTATAACAATTACTTTGGACCATGCTTTTTCACTTATTATTGTACAACCAGTTTATTATGAGATATACTTCATTGTTCAGAGAAATAAAGAACAATGGATGAGCTAAGAAGTGACTTTCCAGGTAAAATGGATGCGAACACATTCCTTCTGCCCTGCGCCCTCAGACAAATAATCGCGGTCGTGTCACATCCACCGGGAAGCGTATATAGTTCCGACCAGAGAGTATTAATACTTTCTGGTTCCGACCACCTTCTCTGGCGGTCTTGCATATCTGTTCCCTGTAATATGAACTTTTCAGCAACTTTCTAAATTATTCAAGATAAATCAGAAAAAAATGCAAACCTGCAGCTTTTGTTGCATACAAAGAGAACACGGTAATTTCAATGCTTCATTCAATTAAATGCTTTTCTGTTTAATGCGTAGATCAATTATTAGATGCATGCAGACAAAAGAGAAACTGGTGTGAATTGATGGAATGCAAAAAATCAAGTATGCAAAATTAATAACAAATATTTCTTTTTAAATTTTTCTATAGCTGAAACTAACTCCATGTATCTAAGATAAACATACTTGGGGATCTATTGAACATCCCTGTCTAACTAAAGCGGTTTCAGGGTGATGGTTGGGCGTGAACAAGCCCAATGTCCCGCATGAAGATCGATGAAAGACCCCGAGAGCGGGTGTGAGCGGGTGTGAAGAGCGTGGTGTAGGGGTGGTTTGAGAGTGTGAAAGAGGCAAATAATCCGCCTTGACACTGCCCTCTACGTGACTGCTTGTATAGCTGGAGTATATTGATTTGGGCCAGGATTTCTACTGGGGATTTTTTGTAATGTTATGGATAAAGAGGCGCTTTGGTAACAAGGGCGGTGTTTCATCAAGATAAAAAAAAGTATGTAACATAAGAACGACTGGTATCTGTTTGTGCGCTGAATGATCGATGCATAATCAGCACAGGAATTTCAGTCGTTCTTATATTTTGGGCAATTTGGGCATTGAAAAAATATAAACCACAATGAATGACATTGATAAAATAACGGTAATGATAATAGTGAATGTTAGAACAGTTATTTAGGTCTATATTTCTTTTCCAAAATTGATCACATAGTTTATTATTTTTGGAAACAACATCTTTAAAAAAGGGATTCCAAAATATTTGAAGTATGTCACCAATTTTGTCTGATTGTTTTAATTCAAATCAATGTATGTCTTCGCGAATAGTCTCACAATATTGTTTTTAGTAATTTTAAGCTCCAAACATATATATTCATGAGAATGCTTTGAACCGTTGAATTTGTATTTCGTATTTTAATATATTATTTCATCTCTCTCTCTCTCTCTCTCTCTCTCTCTTTCTCCCTCTCTCCCCTTTTTTCTTTTTTCATTTTTCTTGTTCTTTGTAGTGAATATATTATCCTTAAAAATTAAAAAGTTACGGTTCTTGGTAAATCAATAGTTTCCACCCGCTAGATGACGAATAAAGACTCTCGACATCTCTTGAGTTAAAGATGCATTAATTCAACAACAGACGGCATATGGAAGTCGAGTGCTGATGCATCAAGAATTTGCTTTTTGTAACTGTATTTTGTTCTCACCATACTTAACCAGACAATCTCAGCTATAAAGTCAACAGATGATCAAAATTCTGAAAGAGCGTGAGAAAACTTGTTGCGTATGATCATTCAACCCGTTCCGAATCTTGATTTGACAACAAAAGTATTCCCTCTCAGAATAAATTATCGAATATTTATTACTCACTTTTGTGCATCTTAATTCCCACGATGCCAGACTCGTATAATGCAAGCAATCACTGGAGAGAGGGGACAAGAGAGAAATAGAAAGAGAGAGAGAGGGAGAGAATTCAAAATGAACGTACGCGTGTGCGTCCGTTCGGGATGCAAATAAGCCGTGTATTATTCACGTTCAATAGGGGCACGTGCGGGCAGATGAAGCGTGTAGCGCGTCCGCTTCGGGGCTAAATCCAAACCCAGACATAACCAAACAAATTTTAGTGAAAGAATCTTAATTAAAAGGCAAAATCAAAATAGTATTTTCTACACACAACATTCTTCCAAGTTCATTTCACGGTAACCAATTTTGTTATCATTAGACAATTTAAAACCTATTCTTTTGAATTAATTGGAATGTTCCAATCGATAAAGACCTCTTAGAGAAATGCAGATGCAGAATTTCATCAGTTTTTGATAATATTTCAGTAGAATGTTTTCAAAATTGGTGGACGGACCCTTGTGGCCTGCAAAAAGAACCCCAACGCACATCTGGGGACTGTAACATAAAAGATGCAATTAAACTTACGATAAATATTTATCGTACGTCTATGGCAAAACATGTACCATAGAGATACGATTAATTGCAAAATTTATCGTATCTCTTTTATGTTACAGGCCCCTGATGTGCGGATTCAACGACAAGTGTGCAACTGATGTGCGCATCTTTTGTTGCGCACTCGTTTTCTACCGTTTACGAGCCGCAGTCATACAATTTTGAAAACCAACTATTAGCTATTAATTGCAGTATATTCATGGACAATTAATAAATGTTTACATCAATCAGTAGGAAAAATGAATAATGAAATAACGATACATTTCCACCGTAACTTGAATTCTCAGTGTGTCGCAAAATCCATTCAACAAAAATGTTTTTTTTTTTTTAAGTGCTGGCAGTTTTGTGTTTTATTTCAGCGAATTACCGACAAAATGAGCACATTTTTTTTACATAGTACTCACATCGCATACTTCATTTAGTTTGATAATGAGAAAGTGTTTGCGATATGTGTGCGTTTCGTTGTTAACCATGAAAAGAAATCAGCAGGTAGGACGAATATTAAACATAACAAATGATGTGCATGTGGTATTATGTTCCAGCATATACGGTACTGTAAAAAAAAAATGAGGTTAGAAAACCTGTTTATGGGCAGATATGCCCCAGGTACATTGTATGCAATATACAGGGCTGCATAATAGATAATACTAATCAATAAAATGGTAATTTCAAGGGCAACGATATCTAAAGATTAAGATAAGATAGATTTATGCGTGCCAGTGGTTCTAAAAGTATGAGAAATAACAATTAAAAAAACGATGTATGAAAATTCAACTTTAATGAATTATTTTTTATGCGTGCTAGTGGTCAGGAAAATCATTGTAATTGTTTTAGTTTTCATTTGACACACCTCGATATTAGGAAAAATTTCATTTTTCCATTATGACTACGCCGAATTGTTTCATCTTTGTTTCAATATCCAAGTCTATCGCTCCATCAGCTGATACTCAACGTATAAAAGGACTTATGAATAAATTATCAATTCATAATGAAGAATTCATAAAGGCATGGCACGTCCTTGCCAAAAGAGTATCACCATTGAAATTGGTGAGGTGATAATGTTTTGTTTCTATCTGAAAAATTGGCATTCCTGATAACAAAGAGACGTTCCTCTGTCACTGTTGAAGAGAGAGAGAGTGAGAGAGAGAGAGAGAGAGAGAGAGAGAGAGAGAGAGAGAG
>BQKZ01001858.1:45437-69921 GCA_036244855.1 Temnopleurus reevesii | reverse complement strand
CCCCCCCCCCCCCCCCCCCAATATTTTCGTCAGGTATACGAGGTACGGGTACGTTCGTTCGCGGAGGATTGATAAACGTCCCTAAACCTCGACAACAACAAATCGTGCAAATGGCTTTAGCTATTCTATGGGCATGCGCTATGCGAATCCAGCACGAGCAAGCGGAGCTTTCACACACAGGCAGACTGGAGAAAAATAGTATTTTTTCGTCATTATTTGGAGCAAAATTGAACTTTTCTGAGATCAACAAGTAGCCGTCATACTCATAGTTCTTAAGTCAGTGATGTGCCAGATCACCATGCAATCAAGGGAAATCTGACCAGTACCAGCTGCTGCTTGATCCTTCCCGATCTAAAATGAGAACTTACAAGCGGTGAGCTACCAGTCCGTTCGCCCGCTAGGGCGGCGTCGATCGTCCAACCAATGCAAGCCCGTATCTTTGGCCAGCACGGTGTTACAGGCGACAAGCCAAGGGCAGGCCAGGGCAGGGGCAGGCAAGGCAACACAACATCAGCACGAGCAGCCCTGCTTTTTAATATTCTACACATTTTAGGTATCATTCACACACTTTAGGGTATGAAATGCATTACTGTATACTTGCCATGCATTATATACTGGATACATTTATTAAGCTCTGTTCATTGATTGGTTTAATGAATGTCACATATTTACAGTTCAGTTCATTTTAATTGCCTATAAATTTTATAATTATACTCCAAATAGGCTACATGTATATACAAATAAACCAACTAGTAATATGTTACTCATCGTATTTTCTTAGTATCGAAGAACTATTTACGGATCCGTAAATAGTACCTAAACTTAAAGACTATTTACTATTTAAACACTAGATGGCGTTTGCGCAGACGACCGAAGGTCAATCAACCACGAAAATCAAAACATAAACAATATGGTTTCGATTGGAACTGATGTTTCAGGCGATTTAACAATGGATACCCCAAGGTTTGAACTATTAAATGACGATGACCTGGCTAATTTCATTGAGAGTGCTGATAGTGTCAACACAAAGAAACAAATTAGGTACAGTTTGTCTGTGTTTGAAGATTTTTGTAAGCAGGCTGATGTCGAATACGGCAGCCTTGATAGCGCTGCGTTGGATGTGTTTCTGTCGAAGTTCTATACAGACGTCCGCAATAAACAGGAAAAGCTTTATAGCAAGAAGTCGATCCAAGCAATCAGATTTGGACTTCAACGCCATTTTATATCTCAGAGAGGTGTAGATATTGTGAAAGGTTGCGAATTTCCTGTGTCAAATAAGGCATTTAAAGCTGTACTGGTCAGGCTCAAACAAGAAGGGAAATCTGCTGTGCGCAAGCATCCACCGGTCAGCAAGCCTGATATGGATCGCATTCAAGCAAGCCTAGATATTGATACAGCCAGTGGTTTACAGAGGAAGGTGTTCATAGACATAATGGTTTATTTCGCGAATCGGGGTATGGAGAATCTTCGAATGATGAAGCCAAAGGACTTTGTGCTGCATTCAGAAGCAGAAAACGGAAGGGAGTTCTTTAGTTTGAGGGATTTTGGCACAAAAAAACACCCAATGGATGATAAAGAAAGCCAGGGAGGAAGAATGTATGACCAACAGGGAAATATTCGATGTCCCGTGACAACACTGAAGAAGTATTTGGCTCGGTTAAATCCTCGATGTGAGTTTATGTGGCAGCGACCAAAGAGATGTCTCGCTAAATCTGATGTGTGGTATGATAATTCGCCCCACGGGCGAGACACACTGCAAAACATGATGAAAAATATCAGCATGGCTGCTGTTTGCACAACTGTGTATACAAACCACTGCCTCCATGCAACTACCTGCACTCTCCTTGATCATGGTGGTTGCGTCAGTCGGGACATAATGACCGTATCCGGCCATCGATCGGAGACCTCAATCAAATACTATGTGAGTACTAGCGAAGAAAAGAAAGAAGAAATGTCAGATATAATTTCATGTGCAGTTAACCAACCAGGTCCATCTGCTGCACTTAACCAGCCAGTGAGCCAGGCCCATCCAATAATGGTAATTTTGAGTCTGAAGACTCACCACTCTGTTTGAGCAAAGTGGAACAACTATTGAAAGACGTAGCTGCAGTATATATTTGTATAACATTTGAAAAAACAAGCTTTTGGTATAGCTAGAAATGCCCGGTATCGTGCTATCTTTCACCACTGACTGTTCTATGTCATGTGACACGTTTAAAACAGATTTTCATTTTGTTAACAATTAAATAACAAGGCGGTAGTAGTACATGTACATGCCTTAATGATTATTCATATCAGGGAGCATTAGGGAAAGTCTTTTTTAGTACACACCATGATGCATATTGTTTACACTGGGCGAGATTACTTCCGTACTAGAAAAACTACCCATGATGCTCCCTGATATGAACAATCCTAAAGGCACATATTGACAAGCTAAGATGAGAATGGACATCTGTTTATTAATGGGGAGCACTGAAGAGAACATGATGATACTCCCAGAATGTTGCAATTAATTCTCACCACCGAAAATTGGCAATATGCAATGATGTATATATCTCACAATACTGACGATATCGAGCTAACGACATGCATGTTCTACATCAATCATTTCTATCATTTTTTTTCTTCCTTCAAGTTGGTCACTTGGTGCTGCATCAAAGAAACTTCAGTAAACATTCCTCAATTTTGATAAAAAATGGACGCACATGTATGCATGAATGTCCTTAATCAGAAGTGGGTACTCCGACTCACATGAGGCGTTAATGGGGGAAACTGCTTACTTAGCGCCATTTGCAATTCTTATTTCTCTTTTATTGTTGGTGGTGAGAATTGCAAGCTGCTGTTGATTGGTGTGGTTTTGTCATGTTTGTAAACAAAAAGGTGCAAATAGTGTACAAATGACAATGCATGCACTTTTCAATTGGCAGCTGATATAAAGTTAATTTGTAAGTGATTACTTACAACATTCTAGCAACATGCCAGTATGATAAATATTAATGAGATTGGGAAATTTATGAAGAACAGGTGGTGTACAATTTTGGGGGACAGTGAGTTAGCAATTATCCAATTCACTTCTGACATTGAATTTGTTAAGCCTGGTCACACAGAACCCCGGAAGCAACACGATTCACCCTGACTCGTCGTTCTGAGGCAGTTACATGTAACTGAATTAATAAAGAGCCGGGGTGAATCGTGTTGCCTCTGGGGTCTTGTGTGACCAGGGCTTTACTTAGGCAGATTGTCTCTGACCTGATATCACCTTCCAATCAATATAATCTGTGCCCATGTGAGTTGCTGATCTGAAATTATACAACTGTTTATCACTCTATTCCCAAAACTCTACAACAGATTGACAAGTTAATATGAAACATACTAGTAATCATGGATCATGGAGAAAATTTGAAGACAATGCTTTTGCATAGATACATTGTAAGGAGCATTATTGCATAGTCTATTATTGTAATGGCAATAAAGTACAATGTGATCTTTTCCTGCATGAAATGTCATAGAAAATTCCAAGTAATGAAGAGCAGTTAATGCATTACAGAGGAGGTTGATTTTTTCATTGGAAAGTTTGAAATATACCTTTCAACATTCAAGAGTCATTGTTTGTGTGTAAATTTTCGGCCAAAATATTATGAACTAAAAGATGTTGAGAAGCTACAGCAAGTTTTTATTATTATCACAACCCTAAAGCTAAAGAAAGAATCACTTTGGGTACTACCGTCGAGTCCGACCGCCCATGAGTCCGACAGCTTACGAGGCCGACATTTTTAATAATTGGTGCACGAAATAGACATTACATAAAAACGTATTAGAGTCAGACAACTCTTTAATCCGACAAAATTATGAAAACGCACATGATTACGACCGAACATAAATTTTGCAAATGAGACCTACTCTATGTAAAATTGGTCTTTTAGTCCGACAGTACTATATTTACGTTATTCGGTCTTGTAGGTCTGTTTGCGTGCTGTCGGGCTCAAAGCAAATAATTTGTCAGTGTCGATCGAGAGATGCCAACCATCATAAAAAAATTATTTGAAATTTATTTTATTTTTATTTCATTTATTTATTCACCACTTGCAGGTTGGATTGCTCTGTTCAGTCGTCGATTGGTTTTCAGAGCATTGCTTATTTTGATAATTTTATACTCCATAGAATTAAAGAAAAGTAACCAAAGTCCCTGTTAGTATAGTGGTATTGAAATTTGATGTTGTTGAATAGAGTTTACATGCACTCTGTCAGTTTGTTTTCATTTTATGAGTTTACTAGACAAGTTTATCCATCATTTCAGATGATTGTTTGACCATGCAGAAAGTGTAACATTTATATTTTTGATCCAGTAGAAATCAGGCCCTTTGTTAAAGGGGAACTACACTCAGACATTAAATTGCTATCATTATATGAAGAAAAATAAGATGAACAAACTGAAAATTTGAGCAAAATCGGATAATCCATTGGAAAGTTATGAATTTTCAAAGTTTTGATTTACACCCATCATGGGCTCCTTAAATTGGCAAACGTACAGGCACAAAATGGCTGCCAACATGTTCTCTCCATTCGCTTTGTAGACAAAATTTCACATTTTCTTCTTTTTCCTGAAAAGTATACAAAATGTTGTTTCTTCGGTTAAATATATTATAGCCACATAAATTCCTCAATCATTCCAGAAAGAACAGGGTTGATTCCTCATTTAAAATATAATATTGATCCATTTTCAATAAAGTTATATACAGAGTGAATGAGGAGTTATCCATGTATGACATCACAGATTATGTTAATTAGATATACGCATGCCAATTCAAGGATGCCCAGCACAGGTGGAAATGATAACTTTGAAACTTCATAGCTTCTGGACGGATTATCCAATTTTGCTCAAATTTTCACAGTTTGTTCATCTGATTTTTCTTCATTTACTGGCAGCACATTATTGTCTGGGTGTAGTTCTCCTTTAATGGGACTGTCAAGTGTCCATCCTGGGGCCACTATATCTTGTACAAATGGAACTGTCTCTCATTTGACATGTATAGTTTGCTGATAACCCATTGTAACACGAGTCACCCTGTGACAATGAGTGGATTGAAATGTCACAAAAATTGTAATTAATGATGGTTTAATGAAATTCAGATCCATTTTACTCTTTCTATGGGCCCCAGGGCTGGATATATGATGGCCCCTTTACTGATCTTTTGAAGTCAAACTTTTATTACATTTTCCTTTAGTTATCCTGGGCTTCCAGATGTTTTTATATACCTATTCTTATCTATTATTTTTTTTACAATTTCTTTTTCAAGTCTGTTGAAACCAGAATGGATAAAGAGGAAGGACTTATATGGCAACGAAAAAGTAAAACAAAGAGAACATCGGGTTCTCTGTGTATGGTAATGAATTGTGGATCAATTCACAGTGATGCCTCTCTTCATATTATGCCTGGACCAATGCCATCTCGAGGACAATCATTCTCAGAGGTGCAGCTCGGTTGGATTCATTTTATACAGCAACATCGGAAATTTGACCCTCAAAAATGTAAACGTGTACATGTATGCAGTTTCCACTTCGATGCGAGCCAGTACATCCAAACAGAAATAATGCAGTACAAAATGGGATTTAGAAAAAGCCCACCTAACCTCCTACCAAATGCTGTCCCATACATTTACAAGCCAGAAGTTGATGCCTGTGGCCCCAAATCATCATCTACGGGTGCCACATCAGGGGGTCAAAACCAAGTTTCATCTTCTGATTGTAAAATGAAGGTATGTCTTTTAAATAGTCACCAATCAACTATTATATTACGTGGTGTCAACATTTATCCTCTAAATTAAGGAAGGAATAGCCAATACAAAAATTGGCTTATTTTTCCCCTCAAGAAGAAAGATTTATCTTTCTATAGTTCTATAGCCATTGCAAAATGTGATTGTATATTGAAGAATTAATTTGTCAAGAATTTGAATGTGAAATATTTCACAATGCGCATTTATGCTATCTTCTTTAAAATTAAGATAATTTAGACAACATCATTTGACTGGATCATCCTAGCTTGTAGGGCAATAACTTGTTGCAGCATTAAGCTTTTTTTAGCCACACAAATTGCTTTAAATCTGTGAAAAACCTTTAACAAATAGGTCAAATTATCATATTCCTGAACATTAAATAATCCTGAGAAATCCAGAGATCCAGCTTGAGGTGCAGTTTTTAAATTTAGACTGGTTATTTATGAAAGAATATGTATTTGTCCACTGCTAAAAACTGCGTCGCGGTGAATAAGAGTCTCAAACATTTTCAAAAATAAATACATGTAGGGACCTCTGTTTGGCATATCAGCGGTGGGTGACATTTTGTAGGAACTTATTTACATGTATCCCTATAACCGGCTGGAACTGGATGAGGGCGTTTATATGAAAGCAGCCTCTCCATTAGAAGGATATCTACCAAAAGCTGGCCAGCATAGAACCCAACTCATGGGATCACACAGTTGATTCTCAATCAGTCATCCAGAGGATGGGAGATGAAGGCAAGGGAAACATCCTCATAACGTATGACAATTGCTCTGAAGGTTGCTATCATCCGGCACCATGGTACGATACCCACCAATGCTACACTATCATGTTCCAAGATGAAAAGATGTCAGGTTTGTTCAAAGTTACCAAAGAAAAGGGAAAACTTTTCCTGTGACATTAGAGGGAAATGCTATCCATTAAATAGACTGACAGAGGCCTTGCATACTTCTGTGCAACAGTCAGTTCTATCTGCATCACTGGACATTGGAACATTGGAAACCATGTGGACTGCTTCTTGGAATTCTTTTGTCCTGTGATGGATTGGACTCCTGTTGAAATACCTGCATTCATTGTTGGTTTAATTTGGCTTACCCATAACTGTCTCTATGGAAATACAGATTAGAAATGTGAAGTTTCTCTTGTGTGCAAGGATAAAAAACATGATTCTGTGATACATGTACACTATTTTGGGAAACACTAGTGCCAGTGATTTCTGTTTTTACAGAATTAAAACAAACAATGCAGAATTGATCATGTACACAAAGTAATATAATTTCTTTGATGTACAATTATTCAGTAAATTGCAACTCCTGTGCACAGAATTGAGATTGGAAGATGATATTAGCATATAACTCCTCTTAGGAAAACAGGACTCCCAAGAGGTTCAAAGTAGAGTTTGTAGTACCTAGTTTGTGTTCTCATATGTATGTTATGTAATCAAATGGGCAACCTGTTCAATAGGCCTGCAGAATTTCTGAGGGAAAAACATGCAAGTTGGTATTCTGGGTAAAAATTTGAAATTTAACTTTTCAAAATACATGCTACTCTGGTCACCTTGTTTACAACAAATCAAAGCAAATGACCCCTTACATGTTGGCAACCTCACACATATCTGTCCTCCATTTTGTGTAACAGGGTGAAGATAACGACAAATTAGGCACAATGCGAAAATGTGTTGGCTGCCAAAAAGGAAATAAGGATGGAGTAAGTCTTAATTCGTTTCCAGTGGATCCGGTTTTTCGAAAAATTTGGACGAAGAGGATTCAGGAAACAAGACCAAAATGGCTTGGACCTAGTTCTACTAGCCTTTTATGCAGTGCTCATTTCAAGGAACGTGACTATGAAACTGGCATGAAAATATGGTTTAACCTACCAGGTGCAAAGAAGAGAAGACTTAAACCTGATGCTGTGCCAGTCTTTGAATTTAAGGTAGGATCTTACACACTATCACACTGAGCTTGAAAGTAACTCATTTAAGTTTAGGACTCCAGAATTGTGTAAGATCTAGAAAATTCTCCTCTGGGTTTCCAAGATGTCTCAAATGAATTACAGAGTCACTGAGGAGTCACAAGAAATTTAACATGGTCATGGTTCTTTTTAAAGATTTTGTTTAATCTTCGTGAGGTGTACGTTTAGTTCTGGGGATCTCACAAAGACTAGTAGTATCTTCAGATTCTGAGACACGTTTGTGTTTTCTCTGGAAAGGCTTAGAGATGTTGCAAAGACCTGCTAGAGCCCCCCAAGAAGGTTAGAGATCACGGCGATATCTCCTTAACGCTGAGGTTATTTCTGCTTCTTTGGAATCCATGTGACCACACTGCTGATAACCTGCCGAGAACAAGTCCTGAGATCATAAAACGTTTCTGTGATGCATGTATTTAGGTTATCCCATAGATTATATCCCATCTGCAAGATCTGAAACCTTTAAAAGATTGTTTGGATTACCCCACAGCTCATCCAAGTTTTATTTCATGTCCTACAGAATTATAGACAGAATATTTGCGCAAGGGGTTGATTTATTTTTTTAAGAATCAAAATTTAAGGACAAGATTATTCTTTTTTTAACATATTCTATGACCCAGTTTACCAGAAAATGTATAATTGCCAGTACATGGCATTAAAAAGAAAATCATTTATTTATTCAGTTCCAACTTAAAAGCAATCAAATTATTTACATGATTAACAATAATAGAAAATAAATGACAGTAATTTGACTTCAAATGCAGTATGTATGCAATTTCTGATAATTCTCAAGATATAATACATTTGTTTTGACAGTCCAGTAAATGATGAAGATTTTTTTGATGGAGTAATCTGAGATAATTTGTCATAAATATGGACAGACCATCTTCTAAGTATGCTACATAATAATGCTTGCTTTCAAGAGGATCTTTATTTTTGAGCACTCTAAATCATCCCTTATTTCTTGCTAAAAGAATTTCATGGATAATTTTCTTATATTAGTTTTAAACATTCATATCTCTGTGAGGAAGAACTACATGTATAACATAACTCAGACGTATGAGATTCTGGGATGTTTAATATAAAACAAATGATTAACTGCAAGTGTTAGAAGTGATGCAGTGCACTTGAGGGTATTAACAATACATGACAATAGTCATATTTCTGGGTATGAAATTTGCACAAACAATTTATCACTTAGTGAGCTGTAATTTTGATAAATCCTGCAAGCTTATTGGTCAATTCTTCTTAGAGATAATCCCGTATCGTCTCTTTTATTTCTTTTTCAAGATGAAACAGGTGATATCACACCGTATCACTTGTTTTTTTTATTTTTTTATTTTGTTTTTATCTTTTCTATGATTTTTACAATCGTTGTGGGCATGCGCACTTGTCATTTCAACAAGTGATATCAACCCGTATCAGTTGGAAAAAGTAAAGGTGCGCCTATTTAAGAACGCGTGTGACAATGATCCGCGCGCATACAAGCGCACACCAGTACCATGCGCGTAATGTTTACACTTACTTTAATGTTTACACTTTAAGAGATAAACGCGTTGCACCCTGCTTGTTCTTACATAATACGGGAAATATCACCGTACTGGTTCCATATGACATTCCGCCTGCAGCCTCATGAAATATGGAACCAGAAGGGTGATATTTCCCATATTACGTGAACAAGCAGGGTGTAACTAATAATATTTCAAAAATGGAAAAGGGAAAAGAAAACTTTGATATTTTCTTTTGTTTTTTTTAAATAAAATACTTGTGATTGGCAAGTTTGGTTTGACTGTGTAAAGCCCTGGTCACATAGGACCCTGGAATCAACACGATTCACCCTGACTTGTTGTTCTGAGGCAGTTAACTGTGAATTAAAAAAGAATCGGGGTGAATCGTGTTGCTTCCGGGGTTCTATGTGACCGGGACTTAAGGAAAACATGTCAATTAGCAATTATGTTAGTATTTAATGTTACCCCATCTTTTAAAAAAAATCAGTGTAAATGTATTTGTATTTCCTCATTATTAGCGTACCAAGGAGAAGAAGACTAACGAGCAGTCCCAGTGTAGCACTCTGCCTCAGATAGGTAAGAAGAGGAAGGAGGACTCTATTTGGAAGAAAAAACCCAAACTTGAGAATTCTGGTCAGCTTCACTTGGAGGATAGTAGCCAATCACGGACTTCCAGTCAATCAAGGCTGACCAACTGTGATGAGGAAAGGTCAATGAGCAGGCACACAATGGAAGACCTTTCAGATTCAGAATCTTGGAATGTCTTTACTTCCTCGTCTGATTCAGATGTAAGTGTGCATGTTGACCCTCTTTATTTACAATATCCTTTTTGCCATACTTTGCCAAATATTCTCCTTTGTTTCTTGTGGAAACATTGCATACAGAGTAGTGGTTAGAATTCAAATGTTTTAAACAGATGAGTGGGTTCGAATCTCATGGTTACAATGTTGGTTTCATACATGTAAAGCTGTCCATGGACATGGTAGTTTTCATGGCAGAGATCAGTCAGGTAGGAACTTGCTTTTATATGAAAAATATCATGTTGCATGCATCAGGGACTGAATTAAAAAATTTCCAGGGGAGCTAAATTGCGTCTTCATGTAGTAATATTGGGGTTACAAGGGGCTCTACAAATCACTCCATTAAAAGCATTTAAGGGGAGCTTTAGGATAGTAATCGCTCTCACTCCCCTTAAAATTTATGCCCTGATGCATCTCACAAAATACCTGCCCATTTTTCTATGATGTGATTAGGAATCATGGGGAGTCACAGCTCATTTTGTATAATATCAAGTGTCTGGGAATCTGTTTTAAACAAACAACAGTGACCTGACTTTTACATTCATTTTAGATTATCTTTTGAGTACTCTGACATGTCTTGACACTGATCATTGTGATTTTCTATCTATGATATCAAGTAGAATATGAAACAATTTGAGGTGTTTTGGAATTATACAGAGGTTTTCTCTTTGAAAAGCATTTGGGCTTCTTGCTTTCTTTCTTTCTTGCTGATGTTTTACATGTGGTATGTCCATGCATGAACCTTTGTGCTTGTATTTGTTGGATGAGTCTAAATCATACTATGTTGTATATTATCCCAATGCTACCTACAGCATGTAACTGCCGAATCATCCATGGATCTGTTAATTTACCATTTTATTGATGCACTAGAATAGGGAGTGCATTGCAAAGTAGGGGATGTTAAGTTTTATGAGTGGATGAATGATTAGAAGAAGGCTTCATGGTACAACAAGTTATCTTTCTGTTATCTCGATGTTTCGATGAGCATGTTTTCATCTCTCACTCATTCCAGAAGATGCTAAGAACATGCTCATTGAAATGTCAAGAGTGAGTAGGTCCTTGTCAGGACCACTTACATTTCCAAGAAACATAACTTATTACATGGTGAATGTAATCTAATTGGTCTTCAGGTGTATATATGTAATTCTTATTCTGATTTTAGGTTGAGACAGAGAAGGAGAATAAAATCAGTTCGGGGAGCACTGATACAAGTTCATCTCAAGATGGTAATAGCTCAAGTTCATCCTCAGAATCTTCAGATGTTGAACCATCTCCATCGTCTCCATCATCTCCAAAGCCTTCAACTAATGAAGTTCTTGTCAAGCAGTTGTTACCTCCGGTATCTAAGGTATAGATTCGTAATGACCGGGATGCAGAAAGTGATGCCAAACGAGCTGATGTATTCACAAGTTGCTTTACATGCCTAAATATATCTGTGTAGGATATTAGGAGTACATTTTTGCTCGTATTCTGTGTATTTTATGTAGAACACGTCAATCAGCCATTATTCCTATGGTGTGCTAAGTGCTTTTGCACGGGGGAGCGTCAGCCTGAAATGGGCGGTGCGATCGGTGGTATTGTCTGCGGTGTGTGAATTCCCGTTCATTTTGCACGTGAAGCATGTTACGACCGCAGCATGATTTTTTATTTTGCGATAATTAAGCCATTTCTAGGTCGATTTTATTCAAACAAACTATGAACATGCTATAATTTACTATTGAAAAACTGCATTATGGTAATAATTTTTACTGTAGCTCGCAAACTAGTTAAATTTCTGAAGCGCCCTCCTCCCAAAACTGGTCTATCACTTCAAAACACTACAGCTCTTTAGGGGGTGTTGTTCAAAAGTTGCAGTTGATCGCAAATAAAATGCAAATCAGTTGCAAATTGTAACATACAATTTCATTCGCGCATGGTATGCGCTTTTCACAAAACATGCACGAAACAATGATTTTGATTGGTGCGTTCCGATCAATTGCCACTTTTGAACCTAAGTATCTCAAATGTCCGAGAAACATTATATAGTCTACCAAATGCTCCACCTGAAGACTTTGAAATGCTATTGAAGGAGCTTTTAAGTCGTACAAGCAAGTGGAGGCGCTTAAACCTTAGAAAAAAAGCAGCACTTCCAATTCTGAGGGTTTAACCCTAATATAGCCGGGCTTTTTTGGGTCTTCTATAGCCGGGGGGTGGGGGAGGGGTTGATTCAAACCTCCCTTGAGAATTCGGCCGCTGATCGCCGCGAAAATTTGCACACACATCACCTATGGTAAACTCTACCTAAAAAAAAATAGAAAATTTTCATTTTTTTCAATTAATTATGCCAATTTATGCATGAAATCATTGTTTGGCTCTAAAGTAGAAAATAAAGCTCCTAGAATCACAATTTTTGGTGTAAATATTCTCTGAAGCCTTCTTATTAATGTTCATGAGAAAAAAAATCCGATACCATCATTGATTTCTTTTGTATTTCTTTGTTTTGTGAATTTCTTGTGTATTTCTTTGTTTTTCGACCTATTGTTTTTGTTATTTTTTTTACCCAAAATTATTGCAGGACATTATATAAGCATAATTATGCTAAAAACAAATTGATTTGAGCCATGAAAGTGAAAATAATCATACCTTTCTGAAAATTGTGAGAAAACTCTATTTGCATTGACTTTGTACACAAAATCACGTATTTAAGCAATTTTGGGTCTGACGTGTATGTATAAAAAGTCGCGTAGCGTCGTAACGGTACGCCTGATTTTCGCGAAAATGGTATCAAAAGTTGCGCGAGGCTTCAAAGTAAAAAGTCATGGAGCGACGCAGTAAAATAAAATCGCGCGGCGGCGTTATCACAGAAAATGTCGAAGGGGGGGGGGGGTTTCCCCCCCCCCCCCCCCCCCGGCCTTTTTAGGGTTAAAGTTTTGTATGTTCTACATATAAAAGTTGTCATCATATTCCATGGGCTAGGTTACCAAATACCAGGATATGTTATGGGTTTCTCTGGTTTGGTGGATGTTATCAGTCCCGAGGAATTACACCTGCACTTGGGATATTTACTTATTTGTTGTGTACATGATACAGTGTAGTGCATGATAGACCACAAATCATTTGCATGATATATGCATTGATAAGCGCAAGTAGGCTACACTTTTACATATCTTATGTTTCATGAGACTATGCGTTTCCAATCACCATCTTGTTTTGGGTTAATTGAATAACATTACATGATATGTTAAGTTGATTAATAAAACTATGTAATCTATAAGTGAAATAATTATATTCACAGGCCTCTTCCATTACTTGACCTTCTCTTGCCATCTGTATTCATGTTTACTCATTCTCACCACCTTTTTTCTCTCTTGTCAATTCATTTAATGTGGCATTGTTTCTTCTGCTCGATTTAAATTTTGTGTTCATGAACAATTAATATAGTTGTTATTCATGCTATTTTTTTTACCACATTGGTAGTTTTTTCAATGATACCATGTCCAGATTCGGGAGACACTAAGTGCTCAGAGACATATCACACATATGTGCATATCTGAAATATCTGCAATATGATGATGTGCTCCTACCACATTCCTCACATCTTAATAAGAAGGCCATCTGAAAACTTCAATCTGGCTGTCTTTTTAAAACTGCACGCTTGGTTTTCATCAGACTTGCACACTAAGTTAATTGGCTGACCCAAATAATGTAGAGCAATTGCTAAGTTCACGGTTAAAGTTCAGTCTGCTACTTAAAGGGGAACCAACCCCTGGAATTATCATGCTTTCATTGAATGAGGAAAATCGAATGAACAAACTGTTAAAATTTGAGCAAAATCGGACAACCCGTTCAAAAGTTATGGTTTTTCAAAATCACAGAGATTTGACAATCACAGCCGCTCAGGGGGATCTGTGCAATCAGCAACACTGACCGTATCTGTGACGTCGTTTCGGACAACTCTTTGTTCACTTTGTACATATAATTTTTTTAAATTGATTAATGTAAACTTTAGAGTAAGGTTGCAACATCATTCTGCTCAAAATACATTCAGAATCAATACAGAAATGCTATACCCCAATCGGAAATCAGCATTTTGTTGAATTGTCCTAAAAAAGATGAAAGTAGGAAATATTGTATGCAGAGTGAATGAGGATTTGTCTGACATGACGTCCCAGATTCCATGGAATTCGTCAATCACATGGATCCCTATGACTGGCTGGGATCGTCATATCTCTGTGACTTTGAAAATTTGTAACTTTTGAACGGGTAATCCGATTTTGCTCAATTTTTTTACAGTTTGTTCATCTGATTTTTGTTCATTCAATGGGAGCACGATAATTCCAAGGGTTGGTTTCCCTGTAATAAGTGCGCAATACACTATTTACTGTGCATCATGTATCTGCAATCCACTTTCCAACAGCTTACCTGAACCACTTGCCTGATTTTCATCAAGCTTGCACCCTCAGGTTACCATTACTTGGTGACCTAAATAATGTTAAGAGATTTCCATGTTATAGGTTACTTTCAAAGTTCAGTTTTCCACTTAACAAGAGTGTAATAAACCATTTATTGTGCATCTTGTTACCAATTGCTAAAATTAGTTATTTTATGCAATTGCGTATATGAATAAAAGATTCAAATCTTGCAGGCAAGATTGCCAGCTGAAGTCAAATGTTCTACTCTTGTTGGAAGCAGATTACCTTATGAGCAGAGGAAAGTTTTGAGTAAGCTTATGAGTATAATCATGATTTCCCTGTTTTCACCTCTTTCCAGGTAAGCAGGCGATGTGGAAGTTGTGCTCCGTGCTTGAGAATAGATGATTGTGGAAAATGTGACTTTTGCTTGGTGAGTTCTTAAAACTGTAGATAATGGTCAGGATGAAGAAATTGTTTTAAAACAAGATGACATTTATATTGGCTTTATACATTCACAAGAATAAAGGTGTATAAAATTTAAAGATGATTCTCTCATGCAATCTTGCATATTCTAGTCAGGTTTTTAATGATTAACATCATTTTTTCCTGTTAGAATTACATTTTTAAAGCTTATTTATAGATATTCAGGAGTAGTGGTGATCTGATCAGATATTAGGTTGAAATGTTGGAAGATCATTCTAATCATGAAAATTAATTGTTTTTGCCATAACTTAGGAATTGCCTAAGGTTTGAACACGAGTATGATACATAGTGTATTTTCAAATTTGGCCATATGGGTGCATATAGGAGGTGCAATTACGGGTTATAAGTTGAAAGTGAGAATTAAACCTGCCCACATTCCTGCAAAATAGAGAAAACTTTTATATCAGGAACAAATGTGAACAGGAATACACAAAACCATGCTGATTTGACATGGACACATACACATTTTGTGATATATGATTCAAATATTGTTGTTTGATACTATTTCTATCAGGACTTGAAGAAATTTGGAGGACAAGGCAGACTCAGACAGAAGTGCCGTTACAATCAATGTCTCTTGAAAGCTGAGGTAAGTATCTAAGATATTATGGTAACTTATCTTTAAAAATAGATTAAAATCCGCTATGCAGTTTTCATCATAAACAGCACATCCAAGCTGAAGTGTCCTCTAGTTACAGATGTTTGTGCATGTGTGTTCACGTTAGGATCTAAAAATCATGTATGTTTTAATTTAAACTTCATACATATGTGCAATTTTAGGCATTGCGGAAGTATATGTAGAGGCAATTTTCGTATTTTTAGTCCTGCGAACCCTGAATTTTGGTCACACACCATTGCCCTCACCCTGAATTATTGGCACAAATTTTGCCAATTTTACTGGGTATACGTGTGTTTTCATTGTATTCTGGAAATATGCATATTTGATGTCAATCGTATATTTTCATTAAATCTGAGTTCTGCTTTGGTTTTTTTTTTTTTTTTTTTTTTGTTAATATTTTTTTTTGTTAGACCCCAGAAGTACAAGAAAAAGACCTAATATATATGTGTATGTAAAGAAAAAATAAAACCCGGCTTCCACAAGGTAGTCTGGAGCCTTTGGGCATGCCTTATTGATTGTGTCCAAACTATCACTATCCACATCTAGACAATGAGCAACATCTATGGGCATGAATGACTCACTTTCACGGGAAGGTTTGTCTCCAAATCACTGTTTCACCATATTCAGTTGGATCAATGTCTACCTCAGTATCCTGGGCATTGGGGCCGAAATGATGGCCCAGGCTTCGTCGGCAGTATACAGTTTTTGGCCATTTCGTAGGAGATGAACTATTTACATCATTTCAATATGAGAATGTGTACTTTGCGCCTAGGGTGTCACATGATGAAAGTGTTTTTGGAAGCCGCTTTTGCCGAATTTTTGGTAATTGCACATACTCAACGAAGCCGCAAAAGCGGCATTTCGGGTTTGAAGGGTTAACCATTGTTAATTCCGGTAAATTAATATTTTTCTCACTTTGGATTTACAATGGTATAAATTATTCAAGAAGAAGAATCAATTCCAACGTCCATTCGTCAAAGATCAAGAATCACGTCTGTGTAATTTCAAATATCATACTTTAATTTTAGATGGATAAAAGATGATGTTAACAATGTTTTATCTTTTTCTTTGTTCTTTTACTTTATATGTTACAATATGCAGAAGTCTTTGACACTACAGGCTCCAAACATAATAAAGCAGTTGAAAAGAGAAAAGGCTCAGGTAAGGACACATTTTATAGTACCAGTCTAAACCTTCTTCGTATTTTCCTTTTCTTGATTTACTAAGTGGGTGTTGTTCAAAAGTTGTAATTATCGATCGCAAGCTGCAGTTGATCGGAATGTGCCAATTATGATCATTGTTTTATGCGAGTCTTGTTAAATCCGCATACAGTGCGCAAATGAAAATGCGTGTTAAAATTTGCAAAGCTGCTTTTGATTTGCAGTTGATTTTGAACAACACCCCCCTTTGGGCATGTTGTTCAAAATTTGCAATTGATTGCAATTTGATGTAGTTAATCAGAAAGCGCCAATTAAAATAATTGATTTATGCGCATCTTACGACAGGGCATGACATGCACAAATGAAAATGTGCGATAGAATTTGCAACTAATTTGCAGGTGATTTGCGATCAATTGCAACTTTGCAGCAACACTCCCTTAGACTCCTTGGAATCTCTGACTTTTAAAGAACAATAAAACAGTTTGTTTAAGTGTTCAGGGATGTTGGGTCGAATGTCTTTTAAGAGAATTTTTGTTATTATTTGATTAACTTGTTGGCCTATGCTGTATCTTAATATATACACAACAATTATTTAGGTGCTGCGCAATCAATAGCTTGATTACTCCAAGTTTGTTTGTATGATCCTAGGAATCTGAGATGGTCATGACTGGTTGTGTATATGGATATTTCAACATACTTAAATTGACTTACTTGCATGAGACTGTACAATCAGTCATTAGGGGATCGTTTTTCAATGTTGTGTGACTTTATGCAAAAATTGTCATCTCTTTAGAGTTGAGTTGGGGTCAGGTGAAGTTTATGCAGCATTAGAATACGGTTATGTGAGAAGGACCTGTAGCAAGTATTTTGTGATATGGTCAGATGCTACGGAGCCCGCTAGATTTACTCGCGCCTGAGAAATAACGTCCTGATCGGCCCTTCCATCTTCTTTGCTTAAGCTCCGTAATATATGGACCATGAGACTGTTGCATATCCAATTTCAACTTATGTTACACAGTATACAACCCTTTTGTTGGGTTATGTGTAGGGGAATTAAATGAGATTCCAGATATTCCTAGATTGTAATGATAATATTGGATGTCGTCACTTTTTTTGCTATTGAAAACGCTTATCTGCAATTTGATGGGAAGGATGCAATTGATTACAAATTTATAGAGAAAAGAAACCTTTAAAGTTATTTTGTTCCCCAAAATCATAAATCCATATTTTGGTACATTAGGACGAGAAATGACTTCAGTATTAAAAGCTACCTTCACTGAATTGCCAAGATTCATATATTTTTAATACAAGTCCAATTGTAGAATAGTATGAAACAACTAATTTTGTTTACTGCAGCCTTTGCTTTCCTATTTGACACACATTTTCTCACTCTGTATGAATCAGCGTTCCAAGAAAAATATCTACCCTGCATCATCAAGTGAATCAGAGGTGGAAGAGGAGATAGGAGAAGGAATCAAACAGATGAAGAAGAATATCAGACTGCAACAAAAGCAGAAAAAGAAGCAGAAGTTACAGGTATGATTACTCTCTTTATATATACTGGTACAGTCAAACCTCGTTATAAAGAGCACTGATATAACGAGCTCTCGTTATAACAAGGTACTTTTCCTGGTCCCAACTCTTTGTATTTTATTGTATTTTGACCCTGATATAACAAGGTTTCAATATAACGAGGTAATTCCTCGGGTCCCAACGACCTCGTTATAACGAGGTTAGACTGTATAGTACAATTTCATAGTTCTATTGAATTACATCTCTGCCACATTTGTGTGTTCAGTGAATCACAATAACATTAAAAATTAACAATAAGGTATCAATTCTTCTTCCATTAAATTATTAATTTTTATTGTTGTCTTTCCTTTTCTTTGATTGTTTTTTCGAAAAAGGTCATGGATGGGTTTTCAATAACTCAGGCATTCACCATAGATGAAGAATCATGGATAATCCCATCAGGATCAGAGGTAAATATTCATGAATAAGCTAAATCAATTTTCACTCATTTGCTCTTACTCATAATCCATGAAGAAGAATAGAATGAATTGATTAGAATATCTATTTAGGTTCATGATCGATAAGTGATTTATCAGTAGACTAATTAGAAAATATTGGTGGACATTGGGAACCCCATTAATTTGTTTAAAAATTGTGAGCCAAGTTAAACAATATTTTGTTTTATTAGGAATCTTGTATCTGACATGATTCCAGTTTATTCTGAATAATGTATGAAATTTTAATGACAATACATTTTCATTTACTATGGTCATTTAGTATTTTTCCTCTTGTTTTGTTTTCAGGACGATGATCGATCATCCCTATTCCTTTCTTCCTCATCGTCCTCCTCTTCCTCACCATCCCCCGTGAGGTCCCCTGTACCATCGATGATGCCCCAAACCGACCCAGTCTCACCATCTGGCTTCACAGACCTACCAGAGGGGTCAGCCAAGTTGGACTCTCTAGACAATATTATGGACAGAATGTCCGATAAGATGCAAGAGGCTGATCAGAGAGCAGATGATAACGATGATTCTCTTCCCTTCTGCCTTTGTAGAAGTTCTGATTATTCCCAGTTTATCATGTGAGCGTTGAGGACATCACTTTAGTATATATCTTATGTGATTTATTAATTAAAGAAATAGTAAATAGATAATGTGAAAATAGCTGAGAATGTAACAGATTTGAAATTTTGAATTATGTTGAGAAGGTGTTTTGTTCAGAGCAGAAATATGATTTTCATGTTCACCTTTTGAAAGAAGTATATGTTGTATGATGAGGAAAAATATTTTTTCAGGTTCAATGTTTTATTATTGTTCTTTTTGGTGAGAATGATAACAAAAATTATTTAGATTACTTTATCTAACCCTTAATCAATTTTTTTTTCCTAATGGGATAATAATTAATGTTAATTGGCATTATCTGCTTCCAGAACGTGTGACTACTGTGCCAAAATGTATCATGGGAAATGTGTTGGTGTTGAAGAACTGACATCAAAGTTCATATTGAAGTATGCATGCCCACCATGCAGAGGTTTGTATCTTATTCTATGCTCTTCTACTTTTCCCCTTACACAGACATGCTAACCAAAATGTTTAGTTCTTACATATTCTATGCTCTCCAATTCATAATGGAGTGTTTACATCTTTAGGCAAACATAATGAAATTCAGAACCCAATAATGCCATAGTGCATCACACCTGTCTCCTTTATACACGGCAATCAGTTATTTCTAGCATTGATTGGCAAAGTTAGAAAAAGTGCCTGAAATACACAACTGACCAATGCGGATTTTGTTTGGATGGACAGGTTGATACACAGTGTTATTTCCCTGCTCTGAAGAGGTACTAACGTCCATAGATAGAGCTGAGAGAGATTGATAAGAGTTATCATCATTTTAAAATCATTCTTTTTTTTCTTTTTATTTCATCATTTTTCACAATTATACTACACATTCANAGCTTCTGGACGGATTATCCAATTTTGCTCAAATTTTCACAGTTTGTTCATCTGATTTTTCTTCATTTACTGGCAGCACATTATTGTCTGGGTGTAGTTCTCCTTTAATGGGACTGTCAAATGTCCATCCTGGGGCCACTATATCTTGTACAAATGGAACTGTCTCTCATTTGACATGTATAGTTTGCTGATAACCCATTGTAACACGAGTCACCCTGTGACAATGAGTGGATTGAAATGTCACAAAAAATTGTAATTAATGATGGTTTAATGAAATTCAGATCCATTTTACTCTTTCTATGGGCCCCAGGGCTGGATATATGATGTCCCCTTTACTGATCTTTTGAAGTCAAACTTTTATTACATTTTCCTTTAGTTTTCCTGGGCTTCCAGATGTTTTTATATACCTATTCTTATCTATTATTTTTTTTACAATTTCTTTTTCAAGTCTGTTGAAACCAGAATGGATAAAGAGGAAGGACTTATATGGCAACGAAAAAGTAAAACAAAGAGAACATCGGGTTCTCTGTGTATGGTAATGAATTGTGGATCAATTCACAGTGATGCCTCTCTTCATATTATGCCTGGACCAATGCCATCTCGAGGACAATCATTCTCAGAGGTGCAGCTCGGTTGGATTCATTTTATACAGCAACATCGGAAATTTGACCCTCAAAAATGTAAACGTGTACATGTATGCAGTTTCCACTTCGATGCGAGCCAGTACATCCAAACAGAAATAATGCAGTACAAAATGGGATTTAGAAAAAGCCCACCTAACCTCCTACCAAATGCTGTCCCATACATTTACAAGCCAGAAGTTGATGTCTGTGGCCCCAAATCATCATCTACGGGTGCCACATCAGGGGGTCAAAACCAAGTTTCATCTTCTGATTGTAAAATGAAGGTATGTCTTTTAAATATTCACCAATCAACTATTATATTACGTGGTGTCAACATTTATCCTCTAAATTAAGTAAGGAATAGCCAATACAAAAATTGGCTTATTTTTCCCCTCAAGAAGAAAGATTTATCTTTCTATAGTTCTATAGCCATTGCAAAATGTGATTGTATATTGAAGAATTAATTTGTCAAGAATTTGAATGTGAAATATTTCACAATGCGCATTTATGCTATCTTCTTTAAAATTAAGATAATTTAGACAACATCATTTGACTGGATCATCCTAGCTTGTAGGGCAATAACTTGTTGCAGCATTAAGCTTTTTTTAGCCATACAAATTGCTTTAAATCTGTGAAAAACCTTTAACAAATAGGTTAAATTATCATATTCCTGAACATTAAATAATCCTGAGAAATCCAGAGATCCAGCTTGAGGTGCAGTTTTTAAATTTAGACTGTTTATTTATGAAAGAATATGTATTTGTCCACTGCTAAAAACTGCGTCGCGGTTCAAAATCACACTTTGAGTGCACTTTTCTCAAATTTAATAAAGAAATTCTCCATGTTGCATGACTCAGCATGTATTTTTTCTCTCAAAATAGATCTTGGTGAATAAGAGTCCCAAACATTTTCAAAAATAAATACATGTAGGGACCTCTGTTTGGCATATCAGCGGTGGGTGACATTTTGTAGGAACTTATTCACATGTATCCCTATAACCTGCTGGAACTGGGTGAGGGCATTTATATGAAAGCAGCCTCTCCATTAGAAGGATATCTACCAAAAGCTGGCTAGCATAGAACCCAACTCATGGGATCACACAGTTGATTCTCAATCAGTCATCCAGAGGATGGGAGATGAAGGCAAGGGAAACATCCTCATAACGTATGACAATTGCTCTGAAGGTTGCTATCATCCGGCACCATGGTACGATACCCACCAATGCTACACTATCATGTTCCAAGATGAAAAGATGTCAGGTTTGTTCAAAGTTACCAAAGAAAAGGGAAAACTTTTCCTGTGACATTAGAGGGAAATGCTATCCATTAAATAGACTGACAGAGTCCTTGCATACTTCTGTGCAACAGTCAGTTCTATCTGCATCACTGGACATTGGAACATTGGAAACCATGTGGACTGCTTCTTGGAATTCTTTTGTCCTGTTATGGATTGGACTCCTGTTGAAATACCTGCATTCATTGTTGGTTTAATTTGGCTTACCCATAACTGTCTCTATGGAAATACAGATTAGAAATGTGAAGTTTCTCTTGTGTGCAAGGATAAAAAACATGATTCTGTGATACATGTACACTATTTTGGGAAACACTAGTGACAGTGATTTCTGTTTTCACAGTATTAAAACAAACAATGCATAATTGATCATGTACACAAAGTAATATAATTTCTTTGATGTACAATTATTCAGTAAATTGCAACTCCTGTGCACAGAATTGAGATTGGAAGATGATATTAGCATATAACTCCTCTTAGGAAAACAGGACTCCCAAGAGGTTCAAAGTAGAGTTTGTAGTACCTAGTTTGTGTTCTCATATGTATGTTATGTAATCAAATGGGCAACCTGTTCAATAGGCCTGCAGAATTTCTGAGGGAAAAACATGCAAGTTGGTATTCTGGGTATAAATTTGAAATTTAACTTTTCAAAATACATGCTACTCTGGTCACCTTGTTTACAACAAATCAAAGCAAATGAACCCCCTTACTTACTGTCAGAGGAAATACATATTTTATTACATGTTGGCAACCTCACACATATCTGTCCTCCATTTTGTGTAACAGGGTGAAGATAACGACAAATTAGGCACAATGCGAAAATGTGTTGGCTGCCAAAAAGGTAATAAGGATGGCGTAAGTCTTAATTCGTTTCCAGTGGATCCGGTTTTTCGAAAAATTTGGACGAAGAGGATTCAGGAAACAAGACCAAAATGGCTTGGACCTAGTTCTACTAGCCTTTTATGCAGTGCTCATTTCAAGGAACGTGACTATGAAACTGGCATGAAAATATGGTTTAACATACCAGGTGCAAAGAAGAGAAGACTTAAACCTGATGCTGTGCCAGTCTTTGAATTTAAGGTAGGATCTTACACACTATCACACTGAGCTTGAAAGTAACTCATTTAAGTTTAGGACTCCAGAATTGTGTAAGATCTAGAAAATTCTCCTCTGGGTTTCAAGATGTCTCCACAAAGAATTACAGAGTCACTGAGGAGTCACAAGAAATTTAAACATGGTCATGGTTCTTTTTAAAGATTTCGTTTAACCTTCGTGAGGTGTCTGTTTAGTTCTGGGGATCTCACAAAGACTAGTAGTATCTTCAGATTCTGAGACACGTTTGCTTTTTCTCTGGAAAGTCTTAGAGATGTTGCAAAGACCTGCTAGAGCCCCCCAAGAAGGTTAGAGATCACGGCGATATCTCCTTAACGCTGAGGTTATTTCTGCTTCTTTGGAATCCATGTGACCACACTGCTGATAACCTGCCGAGAACAAGTCCTGAGATCATAAAACGTTTCTGTGATGCATGTATTTAGGTTATCCCATAGATTATATCCCATCTGCAAGATCTGAAACCTTTAAAAGATTGTTTGGATTACCCCACAGCTCATCCAAGTTTTATTTCATGTCCTACAGAATTATAGACAGAATATTTGCGCAAGGGGTTGATTTATTTTTTTAAGAATCAAAATTTAAGGACAAGATTATTCTTTTTTTAACATATTCTATGACCCAGTTTACCAGAAAATGTATAATTGCCAGTACATGGCATTAAAAAAAATCATATATTTATTCAGTTCCAACTTAAAAGCAATCATATTATTTACATGATTAACAATAATAGAAAATAAATGACAGTAATTTGACTTCAAATGCAGTATGTATGCAATTTCTGATAATTCTCAAGATATAATTCATTCCAGTAAATGATGAAGAATTTTTGATGGAGTAATCTCAGATAATTTGTCATAAATATTGACAGACCATCTTCTAAGTATGCTACATAATGATGCTTGCTTTCAAGAGGATCTTTATTTTTGAGCACTCTAAATCATCCCTTATTTCTTGCTAAAAGAATTTCATGGATAATTTTCTTATATTAGTTTTAAACATTCATATCTCTGTGAGGAAGAACTACATGTATAACATAACTCAGACGTATGAGATTCTGGGATGTTTAATATAAAACAAATGATTAACTGCAAGTGTTAGAAGTGATGCAGTGCACTTGAGGGTATTAACAATACATGACAATAGTCATATTTCTGGGTATGAAATTTGCACAAACAATTTATCACTTAGTGAGCTGTAATTTTGATAAATCCTGCAAGCTTATTGGTCAATTCTTCTTAGAGATAATCCCGTATCGTCTCTTTTATTTCTTTTTCAAGATGAAACA
>BQKZ01001858.1:13513-30257 GCA_036244855.1 Temnopleurus reevesii | reverse complement strand
AACTTTACTGGAAATGCTGGTGGTTCAGTCCTTAGGATTACCCAATCAAGAGATGCATATATGTGACTTGTCATATCATGATCACACAGAAGTCGCTGGTCTGAAATCAGAGAAAATGGCGATAAAAGCAAAAGATTTTGAAAATTTAGACTTTTTTTATTTTCTAAATTGTTGATGTTTCGAGATCCATTAAAATATTCGTGCAAACAGGATAATCAAAAAGGGCATGATATTGTGTTCATACAATTTTTTTATTTTGGTTGTTGGTCAGTTGGCCAAAATGTTCGAACAAAACCTCCTGGCAGCATGTGTGTTAAGCGGTCAGTTGAAGCCAAGCCATGTAGAAAAAGGAAACTCACTTTTGTTCTAGTTCAGCAACAGCTGCTATGCACTCTTCTGACAATGAAATCTGCATTTGCTGCTGAAAATACATTGTTCAGTCAAAATGATCTAGTTCAGAAGCCTTTTTCACAAAGAAATGCTTCAGTTAACCTCTATCCTCTTGTGTTTAAAAAGTTCATTTTTATACTTGGTAATTTGTATATGAAGCTGATCAATATCTCAATTTAAAGTTTATTGAATATAGGAATTTGAAAAACTAAAAAAAAAAGAAGTAAAAATTTGACTTCTGTCTGATTCTGACTTGACGGGTGACATATATTAAGATGTAAGGATACAGTAGTAATACATTGTCCATTGTAATATCATCTATTTCAGGATACGTGCGTCTTATCTAGAATATGGGTTCTTTCATTACAGTGATTGTAGTTGAAAATTCTATTATCAGAATGAATCTGAAAAGCAGTCTATGCATGAATCTTACTGGAATTATAATAATGCTTTACCTTGAATCTTTGCAGAGAAATAAAGTTACATATGAGCTCAAATATCATCATGACTACGCTGGGAGTCCAATAATGAAAGATGAAATGAAGCGCGATGGTCAGGGACTTTCAAATGAAATCAACAAAGATGCGAAGAAGGGACACCAGTTGAAGGTACCTGATTTTAAATTGTGAAATCTGTGACTCTGTGTAATGGATCCAGCTATTCTGCATGTATTTTTAGAAGAATCTTGTAGAAACCTTACTCTAAATTTTACATTAACCCATTTTCAATAATTTTTGGAGAGTGAATGAGGAGTTGACAGACATGACATCACACATTCCGTCGATGTTGCAGATTGCACAGTTCCCGATCAGCGGCAGTGATCATCATATCTCTTAATTTGAAAGTTCATAACTTTTGAACGGATTGTCTGATTTTGCTCAAATTCCACAGATTGTTCAACTGATTTTTCTTCATTTGAATAAGAACATGACAATTTCAGATGTTGTTTTCCCTTAAGATTTAAATCATCTTTGTAAATATCAGCCAATAAGTGAAATATATTTAAATTTGATTTCTTTTGATGCCTTTGTCCACTGAAAGCTTGCCTAGAGTTATTTTGGGGTTGTCTATTCTCTGTTGATCTGTCCCATTTTCATTCTAGTGATAATCGTTTGACTGATCAACTTCAGTGATCAATACAGACAGATATATTGATCACATTGTACAGCCCACAAATCAGCCAATGAGACAAATCTGATGTCTTCGATATCAGGTGGCTAGCATTTTGGGGGGATCTTATCTACATGTTTGACAGTAGCTGGCGATGTACAATCTCGGTTAAAATGTGTTTAGAGTCAATAACAAGAACAGTCTAGTGCAAGGCAAGAGATTTGCTCGTGCTCATGGGGGTATGAAACACTGTTTTACACCCTCTCCTTGCAATGCCATAAGGATATAAGTACCTTGAACACATTACAGAGTTAATACTTGATACTACAAGCTTACATATAATTTTTTACTGCCAATGCTTGATAAATAATCTCATATTCTTGTAATTACTTCATCATTTCAATCACAGACGAAAAGTGGAGAACATTCCAACCTTGTAAAGAGAAATCACGTGAAGGAAAAGAAAAAGAAAAAGAAAGAGAAAAAGAAAGAGAAAAAGGAAAAACGGAAGGTAAGATAGTGTCAGCTTGAAGGCTCAATAAAAGTATGGAGGTCCATCTGAAACACACCAATAATATGATCATTAATTGTTAAGTGGAAAATATCATTGAGATGGCTTATCAAGTGGATATGAAAATTGTATTTGCCTAAGAGTATATAAATTTATGTTTGAATGAAACATAAGACAGCGCAAAATTATAATTTGAATAATGAATAAGAGAGAGAAGGGCAACTGGAAAGGAAATTATGAAATTGATGGAACGGGTGAACAATGAATTACCAAGTTATATCCAAAATATTTTGCATCTTATCACATACCCTCAAATTGGGTGAGGAATATTAAACAAAACAGCAGAAAATAACAGAATTATCATAATTATTCAAATTGTTATAATATAATTTTATGATTGTCATTTTTATAAGACAATATATTAAATATTGTATTGTGTGAATTTAGATTTGAAATGAATCTTCCAGTGAGTCCATAGGGAATAAATAGCATTTCTATGTTGTTGAAGGTTTTTATAAATGTTTGAAATGAAGGTTCTAGACTAATAATAATTCATGTTATTTCCTAACACTTTACACAATAGGCATGTTTTATACATGGGATTTTTACATGGCAAAATCATTGTAGCAATTATGTATGATCAAATTTCCTATGCTAAGAAATGCATTCATTTACTGACAGAAAGAGAATACTTAAAAATCTGATTTTTTTTTTTCCAAATTGATTCTTGTAACTGCTTGGATTTCTATTGAATATGCACTCATCAATTGATTTACTGTGTATCATTCATACTAATAATTGATTTTATACTTGTTCTTTCTAGCGTTTGTATCTCAGATGCAATACATGTATTCCCTGCAATAGAACAGAGGACTGCAGGATCTGTGTAAATTGCAAGGTGAGCCCTCTACAGACGTGACCTATTGTGACGTTTTGTGGAATAAATAATTCACAAAGTTTTCATCAGCTAGTGTTTAAGATATTTGAAAAGTTGAATACTAGAAGGGGAGAAGAAACTTAAAGGCATGATGTATTTTGTGTTGGGGATGTTACCTGTTTGGACAGCCATCATCATATGTAAGAAAGGAATTTGGTCTTATCAATATTTTATATGATACTATAAAGCTATATATGCCACTCACACAATATTTTTGGTTTCAGGCATGCTGTTGAATCCTATAATTATGGATATATGATAAACTCATTTTACCAAAAATGGAAAAGTGAAATTTGTATGCGACAGGGCCTATATCTTTACAAATTATATTATAAATCAACTAGTAAAAGTAGTAACCGCCCCCCAAAAAAAACAAAACAAAAAACAACAACCAAAAACACACAAAACCCCCAAACAAACAAACAAACACCAAAAATTCCCAGTAGATCTTACACACCTTGGTTCTAAGTGACTTTCACACACACATGTTTGATGTTTGCTCACATAAAATCATCTTCATCTCTCCGCCAAGAATAATGAAAAAAGCCATTTGGATATATCCCTTGGTATCTACCTATTTATAACCCATACATAAGTCTATAGCTTTTGAAGGTGTGAGACCACATTTGTTATGTTATTATTTATGATTTGCTCTCATAATTATCTTTGGTCCTCAAAACACTCTCATTTATTACTTTTAAACAATTTGCAGGATAAGAAGAAGTATGGTGGTGAAGGCAGGCTGCACCAAAAATGCATTCTTCGGATATGTGAAATCATGAAAGGAGTAAGTCTATATTGATCTTACAAATTATTTTCTTTTCTTCAAAGAATATAGAAGAGATTTGTGTACAATATTTGTCTGGAAGGATGGATGAGTGAATCATATGAAGTTCATTGTGAAGTTTATTAAGATTATTAAGACCATATCACTTTTTAAAGAAGATTAAGCATATATTTATTATCATTTGCATTGCTATTTCGATATTGAAGGATAGTCCTTAGGCATCAAATCATCCAAACCAATCAAGGTAAAATGAATTAGGCCAATAAATGATTGAGCAAGAGACAAACCTGCTCAAGATAAAAATACTTTTGATAATGACAATCCATAAAGTTCTGTCATCTGTTTATCTTAGTATAACTTGTGGACTGGATGGGAATATGAGGTTACTTTTTAATAATATGTTCAGATGATTTACTTAATTTCTATTTTTGTTCATTATCTTAAATGTCACTTTTTGAAGTTATTTGTATTTTATTCCTCACCATGTATATAAATAATTCTTGAGTTATTCATAAGTCTTCCACCCCTCTCCCCCCCCCCAAAAAAAAAAGATAAATAGAGAATAGAATTAGCCTTGCTTTTTTACTTATTTTAATGTTTTGTCTTTTTTTTATAAGAGGGCTACTTTTATTAGATAATTCCAAAAATCTTCCAAAGTAAAACAAGACTTTTTCAGGCGCAAATATTCATAGATGAATAAAGTGCTGTTAAAACCAACTATAACAACAACAAGACATCCGCAAGAAAAAGAAAAATTTAAGAATTATTATAAAAATGCTTTGTTCCGATTTTGCTCAACTGTTCATGGTTTGATCATCTGATTCTTCCTCATTCAGTGAGAGCATGAGAATTCCAGTGTCGGGTTCCCCTTAGAAAATGTATGAAAAACTTGTATTAGTTAACTTCCCAATAGGTAAAGAAATATTCTTCCATGCCATTATGTTCGTAAAAATAACATCATAAAAGGGTCATTCCTTGCGATATGATAGCTTGTGTAGAGGATTGATTGAACTTTTTAATTCACTTTCTTAGTCCGCCATGTTCAATTTGAAAGAAACAGGTATTTGTGATGAAATTGTAATATTTTTGTGCCTCTGGATGTGTAGTAAATCAATGGTTGAACAGTTTCACTTATTCTGATTTTATCTGTTTGATGATTGATGAAAATGATTGCAATATTATAAAATATAATTCTTTTACAGATGAAATTTGGAACACCAATGATTGAGACACCCAAGACATCAACTCCTCCAAAATCAGAGGTAAAGCGGATGAGATCACAAGACTGATAATGTAGCAAGTGACTGAACTAACTCTGCCCAATTTATCATTCCTTTTTTTTATAATTATGATACACCATAAAGGTCTGTCATGGACTTTATGAATTTGGGCTGGTTTGGAACCTACTTTCAGCAAGTTTTTAATGTGTTGCTGCTCATTGTCAGTGATTTAATAGAGTGTTTTTAATTCGCTGCTGAGAAATAAGTCTTTATTTATGATTGATTGTGAATGAAGCAATATTTGTCTGAGGAAATTTGAATGTTCTAAGGTCATTATGATTGCATATTCATTGATTTTCTGGTGTGATTTTATTTCATTTTTTTGATTCGGTGTAATTGTAAAGTTTAGACAATTTATTTGGGTTTCAATGCCCATTACTTCATATCATCTCCCAGGTTTGTCAGGATTAAGAACCCTGTGTTGTAATCCAGTGAGTGCTATATAGCAGTTAGTAAAAATCTTATTTTTATGCCTCCACCACCGTAAGGTAGTGCCGGAGGCATTATGTTTACGGGTTGTCCGACCATCCGTCCGTCCGGACCTTGTTACCGCTAGTCGGATTTTGATCAAACTTGGCTCAAGTATGTATAAGCATGTGAGGACGAACTGATTAGATTTTGGGTTCAATGGGTCAGAGGTCAAAGGTCACAGGGCCAAAAAACTTGTAAAATATCACCCAAAATAGCTTGTTACCGTAATAAGTTCAGAACTGCTGTACAGATTTTGACCAAACTTGGCTCAAGTATGTATAAGCACGTGAGAATAAACTGATTAGATTTTGGGTTCAATGGGTCAAAGGTCACAGGGCCAAAAAACTTGTACAAAATTACCTGCTAAAACTCATTATTGTTATAACTTACATGTATAACAGAAAAATTTAACCAATTTCTTTCAAACTTAAAGTGTGTAGCTCAATTATGTATAAGCATGTGGAGAAGAATTGATGAGATTTTGGGTTCACAGGGTCAAAGGTCGCAGTGCCCAAAATTTGTAAAATGTTTTTGATTTCTGATGGAATGGAAGAAACAAATCGTACATATCTTTCTGATTGTGTGATGGCGGAGGCATAAATTTCGACCGTGCGCGGTTGAGGATTCATCTAGTTTTAGATTTGAAAGGCATTATTTATTTAAGGCTGTATGATGAGTTATCAATGTTAAAATGCATGTAACATGAAATATATTTTCACCAATTCTTTCATGAGAGATATAGATTTGTTGTTTCTTTCTTTTTTTAACCTCTCACAGAAAACTGCGGACTCCAAAGTGAATACCAAGCCATCAACATCTCCAAAATCAGTCAAGGTAAAACTAAATGAGGAACCAATAGTTGATTAATTATCGATGTTAAAATGCTTGTAACGTGACATACATAGGATCAGTGAATTATTCAATTCAAGGGTGTACTGTTATGGCTCAAAGTTTATAATGTTGATTGAATCACTGTCTGAATCTGCTAAATTGTTATACTGTAACGATTGTCAACCAGATTAGTTGTTGTCAAACATGTCTCATACGTTTGCCTTTAAATGAATTATTGATGAATAAATGTTTTAAAATTTTCACCAATACTTATTTAATAGCTTTCGTAAGAGATATAGATTAGATGTTTTTCTCCTTTTTTTTTTAAACCTCTCACAGAAAACTGCAGACTCTAAAGTGAGTACCAAGCCATCAACATCTCCAAAATCAGTCAAGGTAAAACTAGATAAAATGAGGAACTAATAGTTGATTAATTATCAACGTTCAAATGCTTGTAACGTGAATTACATAGGATCAGTGAATTTATTCAATTCAAGGGTGTACTGTTATGGCTCAAAGTTTATAATGTTGAATGAATCACTGTCTGAATCTGCTAAATTGTCATACTGTAACGATTGTCAACCAGATTAGTTGTTGTCAAACATGTCTCATACGTTTGCCTTTAAATGAATTATAGTAATGTATGATGAATAAATGTTTTGAAATATTCACCAATACTTATTTAATAGCTTTCGTAAGAGATGTAGATTAGATGTTTTTCTCCATTCTTTTTTTTTTAAACCTCTCACAGAAATCTGCGGACACCAAAGTGAATTCCAAGCCATCAACATCTCCAAGCTTAGTCAAGGTAAAATGGGGAAGACAACAATTAATAAACCAACACTACTCAATAAAAGACCATAATGGTTTAACAGTAGAATGTTATTATTATAAGATGTGTGAAGAAATTAACTCGCTCTAGATTTTCTTTTCTGGGTAAAGATTTTCCATGGTCAAGAAGCTTCAGTTGAACACAGACTATATTAATCATATTTCTTTTATGGTTCTTTGGATTCCTTTGACTATTGTTCTTAAATGATTTAACAAATTACATCAATGATTACTTCATAATAGGGATGATACTTTTAAGAGACCTGTTGTATGTAAAGATTTTAAACCAGATTCGATAGTTGTTGTCAAACATGTCTCATTACGTTTACCTGTATATGAATTAAAGTAATGAATAATGAATAGATATTCTAAAATTTTCACCAATACTTAATATTTAATAGCTTTCATGAGATATATAAATTAGATATTTTTATGCCTCCACCCACCAAAGGTGGTTGCCAGAGGCATTATGTTTTCGGGTTGTCCGTCCGTTCGTCCCACTTTCTTTCGTTCTCGCGATAACTTAAGAACTGTAAATGGTATCAACTTGTTACTTGGCTTATGTGTGCACATAGGAGGGACAATGGTCTGAATAGATTTTGTGTCCATGATGTCAAAGGTCAAAGGCCAAAGAGGTCATTGAATACATGAAAATGGGTATTTCTTGAGATAACTTATGAATGGTTTGGAGTATCTCCTGTGTGCAGATAGAAAGTAGGATGTTGCATGCAAATTTTTAGGCAACGAGGTCAAAGGTCAAACTTCACAGAGGTCATTGAATTCATGAAAATGGGTATTTCGTGTAAAAACTCATAAAATTCTTGTTTAAAAATATACCGTTGTATTGGGTGAAAATCACTTATGTTTTTGGGTTGTCCGTCAAAGGTCATATGTCACAGGGGTCGAATTAGATACATGAAAATGGGTATATCTTGTGATAACTTATGAATGGTTTGGCTTCGTCCGTCCATGTAGCTAAATTCTCAAGTGTACTCTCTGTCCATGAATTGTCACAAGATTGATTTTTTTCTTTGTGATTCCAATGCTCTACCCATTCTTTCCCCTCTCCCTATCACAAAATACAAATGCAAAATCAATCTATTTTTACTATAAGTTTTGCACTTAATGTGTACAATATTAATATGCAGTCAACAGTATTTGTTTCTTTGAGCAGGCAAATATTTCTGATTGTGCAATGGCGGAGGCATATTTTTCGACTGCGCGCAGTCAAGGATTCATCTAGTTCTTCTTTTTTTAAAACCTTTCACAGAAATCCGCAGACTCCGAAGTGAATCCCAAGCCATGGACAATTCTCAATTCAGTCAAGGTAAAATGGGATAGACAACAAACCAATGCTGCTCAATATAAGACCATAATGGTTCTACAGTTGTCAATGATTATTATTATAAAATTTGTTAAGAATTTAACTCGCCCCAGATTATCTGTTCTGGGTATCTCTATTAACATTGATGCAGAAAGATCTTTCATCGTCAAGAAGCTTCAGTTGAACACAGACTATATTAATCATATTTCTTTTATGGTTCTTTGGAGTCCTTTGACTATTGTTCTTAAATGATTTAACAAATTACATCAATGATTACTTCTTCATAGGGATGACACTTTTAAGACACTTTTCTGAAGTCAGACATTTTTCATCAATTGAATGAATTTTTTGTTGGATAGATAATAATTGAAATAATTTATACCTATCCCAACATAAATAAACACTTATTGAAAAATCATTTGATACATATCCGAGTATGCCTGTGAATTTTTTTCCTGAGTACTGTAATGCACTGTCGATCAGTGTTTATCCATGTTGAGATAAAACAAGAATTATTTCAAACAGATATTTTTCAGTTGCCATAGAAAACAGCTACACAAATGCCTATCCAGATGATTTCTCATTGGTTCTCATTGGCATACCTGATAATACTTCAACACTTTCCATTGATTATCTTCTTTCATAAAGGTCAACCCCGATGGGTGTGGTGCTTGTGTAGCATGTCGCACGATCCGTGATTGTGGATATTGTATGGTCTGCCAGGTAAGTGAGCCTTAGTTATTTGAGATTGCTTGCTGGCTTTGGTCCTGTCCAATACTCTTTATAACACTGGATCATAAAGTGATATCCTGTTCTGTACTGGTGTGGGTCCTGTGTTTGCAACCCTAATCTGGTGTTTAGCCTTTATGGCACCTTATTAATACTTGATCATCCAGTAATTTACTTATGGAACTTTGATGATACAGACTTCAAATGGAAATGGATGTTTGATTATTAATTTGTGATGATAAAAATTGAAACCTGTTCCACTATACATCTTGCTCGAAAAGAAGTTTATAAGATTATATTGTGAAATATTATATGTTCATCAACTTAAAAGAAATTCATGAATGTTTATAAATTTATACAAATAGTGAACTGAGGGCATCATACAATGTAGGTGCACAATCGAACATTATTATATTTGTATCAATATGATAAAACTTTACTTTTCCAAAAAATAGGATTTATTCAAAACTATAGCTATCTAGAATATCTTCATGATTAACGTAAATCCTCTATTTTCATGTTTACATTAATACAAATGTTAATCTTTCTATAAAAATTTTGGATTATGCACAATGAATATAAACACAATGATGGTCAGTTGTGCACTCATGTCTTCATCAATTTGGCAATGTCTGAAAACTTTCACTGAATTGCTAATTTTTTTTCAAATCATTTAAAGTTCATAACTTATTTAAAGTACATAATTTGTCTTACTTATCCGATTTGTATGCATTCTTTCTGATACTTAATTTAATTCTAGTTCAGTTTTCTGGATTTGGAATAGTATTGATAGAGTGGCACACTTGAGTTTTAATTATATATTTTTTAATGCATTTTATGAGTGAAAATAAATATATTGAATTGAATTGAATTGAATTGAATTATATTGAATTGAATTGAATTGAATTGAATTATATTGAATTGAATTGAATTGAATTTATGGCCTGAAATAAAATCCTACATTACAATACAACATATTCAATTTTGTCTTGCTATTTCCACAATTATTTTTTCATCCTGTAGGAGAAGCACACGAATCCATTTTACAATGTTACGCAGCGATGCTTATTTAAACAATGTTTGGTGAAAACAAATGTAAGTATATATTTTGGTTTTGGTACAAAAAGTATTAAGATAGGATAGCTCCTCAAGCTCTCCTTAGAAAATGGAAAAAGTTGGGAATTAATGTTTATTTAAATCTGTACTTTTAAAATCTTATTGTGTAAAGTTATATGGAATGTGTAGAAGTGGTGGTAAATTGCCATCTCGTCCAATGCCATCTCGTCCAATGACCGTTTCGTCCAAACGCGCTTCGTCCAACATTACTTCGTCTATAAACATTTCGTCCAATTAACATTTCGTCCAATTGCCGCTTTGTCCAGTAACCAATTTGTCCAATATCCCGTTCGTCCAATAGCCATTTCGTCCAATAACCATATGGTCCATCTTCACTTTGTCTAATTGCCTATTCATCCAATCATCATGTGGTCTAGTCCTACTTCGTCCAATTACCGCTTTGTTTAGTGTCACTTTGTCCGATCATCAGGTTGTCCAGATTGGACGAAATGATGTTAGCCCAAATGGCTATTGGACGAATTGATTATTGGACCAAACGTTAATGGACAAAATGGCTATTGGACGAACAGGATATTGGACAAGCTGGTTATTGGACAAAGCGGCTATTGGGCGAAATGAATATTGGACAAAACGGTAATTGGACGACCTAATGTTAGACGAAGCGCGTTTGGACGAAACGGTCATTGGACGAGATGCCATTGGACGAGATGGGGATAAACCGAAGTGGTTACCTTGAGAAGGGACAGGATTTTTCCCCCATATTCTTCATTTTTATGACACTGTCGTCTATTAACTGTGAACGTGAAAGTAGATGCCATTGCTTATTGATGCACAAACCCAAATTTTGCAAACATTGAACTTCATGTCAACTGAAAATTTATATGGCAGTGATATTCTGAGCATTTTTATATATATCTTGCATTAGTGGTCTGACTAGATGAGATAATACATATTTGCTGCATTCTTTGCAGAAATGTTGCACATGCCTAGGCTGTAGGACAACTGTAGACTGTGGGGAGTGTATCTCATGTCGGGTAAGTTTGCTTTTTAAGTGGAAAAGTAAGAATTACCATGTAGTGCTCAAATTCAAAATATTTCTCTTGCTCCAAAAGGCCATTTAGTATAAGCATTTGAACTATCAGATGTTCAAACTGTCAATTGATTGATTGTGGTGCAGTGTTTCTGACTCTTCCCTTCCAACGAGAGGATCAGTAATTGGGTCTTACCCATGGCATTAATTTTGTTCAGCAAGAAATCTACCCACATCCTGCTGCACTCAACCCAGGTGAGGTGAGTGGTTACATGGCTGAAATACTTATTCCTTGAACTACTTGTGCTCTTGGATAGCTATGGCTAAAGCTAGGGTAATAATATTACAGAAAGCGCCTTGATCACTGTGTGTTGTATAAATTGCATACATTTGGGTTCCTTGTACTATGGTTTTACTGATAGTTTGCAACTGCATGAAGCTATCTACATCCAAGTATTTCTGATTTTGGATTAATGATGCGGTATTAATGTTAGAATGATATAAATGTTGTTAATCATGTGAATTATTGTGTCTTGTATGCTTTAGGATAATGAGGGAGATCCAGATTGGGAGAAACGTGAGTGTCGCATGAGAAGATGTCTTAGTCTAATGGTAAGTGCATTCCCCATCTATGCATAATTACTTCTAGTGCGTAAAAAAAACCTGTTTGACCTGAATAGACTAATGTACTTTACCTAATCCATGATTAGTGCAAAGTATCATGCATGTGTCTGATATGTTCTTATGTGATGTGTTATTTGTGATTAGAGTACCAAGCATCCTGCAGACAAGTTAGAGGAGGAAGAGAAAGCTACTGATCATCAGAGTGCATCAAGTGACCCAGAAGATAACAGTACAAACGCCGAGGATAGTGCAGATGACTATGAACTCATGTCATCAACAAAGTAGGTTTCATTCATCTTATCTGGGTATAGAGCAATCTTTATGTTTCTAATTGCAATCAATGACCTGGATGGAAAACGTTATATAGTTTACAATCCTTCACATTTCCATTTTATCCAAAGCATTATGTGTTAGATACACATAGTGCCTCTTAAACTTCAAAATCTTAAACTTATAAATCAAATTTTTTTTTTTTTAAGAATTCCGGACTTCTCTGACTGGAGTCATAAAACCAAGATTGATTGGAAACCAAGTTTGATGGGAAATGATTTGAAACAATTCTGAATTTTAGAATAAGTTTCTAGTTGAATGAGGCAGGCCTGAATTTTATTTATTTTGTTATCATATGTTTTTCTTTGTCAAGCATACACAGGAAACAATTTCTTGGGCAACAATATAGAAAAACAGACGTGTTATTTTCAGTAAATATTCTTATGTTTATGTAATCATTACTCTGATGTTTATTTTCATGTAAATTTGTTTATCCAAGCATATTATATTTATTTTTTGAAAAATTATGTTTTAGTTTTGTTGAGTTATACTATTTATTGTTGTTGCAAGTACCAGATTATTAATACAGAAAACTATTGGTTGAAATACATTTTTATATCAGCATAGATCACAAGTAGCTAAAATGTGTTTTCTAAATTGTTATTAAAATAATTAAAGCTTTATAATTGTTGTGTCTTTCACAGCCTTCATTCATTATAAACACAATAGACTATGAATTGGTACAATAATTAATGTTTAATCTAGTGTTTCCCTCTCAACTTTCTTTCCTTCTCCCTTAACACGTGTCTCGCCCTTCCTCACAATTCTTTTTTTTTATGATGTATTTTTCAGTGATGTTTTGAAAGCTCTCCCAGAGCAGATTTGGAGATGGAAAGAGGATCCCTACTTCATGTCTAAAAAGCGCATCGATTGGAAGAAACTTGAGAAAGATCTTGATGATATCAAGTATAATCTCTCTCTGATAGACATCAAAATGATCAGACTCAGAGACATTATAACCATGCCAAAGAGAGTAGCAAAATCACCACGAGCATCATCACCACGAGCATCACCAAAGAGCTTTTCACCTGAGGTACATAGCTTTTTTTTTGGGGGGGAGGGCGAGGTGCAGGATTTGTAATGCTTCTTGGCATGCAAAGAGTGTAATTAATTGTAATAAAGAAAGTAAGATATCAACCTTATTTGAATGGGAGTGTTCTCGTGAAGTGAGGGCTGCCGGAAAACTATATTTTATATCTATGAGGATTTTCCTGTCAGCTGTGACTGTTTTATTAGTAATAATATTACTCTTAGGGGATGTTGTTCGAAATCAACTGCAACTTTGCAAATTGTAACACTCTTTTTCATTTGCGCACGATATGTGCATTGAGCAAGGTGCACACGAAACAATGATTTTGATTGGCACATTTCGATCAACTGCAACTTGCGATCAAGTGCAACTTTTGAACAAAATCCCTTAAGATCGCCTAATTGGCTAATATGTGAAGTTTGTAGGTCTCATAAAAGTATTCTCCCAGAGATCAATATATTTGAGGCCAAACTTTCCAGGTGAAAAGAACTTGATGCCAAATCGGCATTTCGAAGGTCAATTTCCGGTATATTATTAAATTGATGAAAGAATGAAACCATCAAATTGATATCACTGATATTTGTCATGAATCTGGTAATAAAAGCTGCAATTTTGGAAAAGGATAAAAGGTAATCTAACAGGTTAAAGTGTTATCATGAGCAGTCTGTTTATAGATTCAATCAATTCACTATTTTATTGGGTTATGTCAATATGTTCATGTAATGTTTATGTTATAGATACCAACCTTTTAAATTGAGATTGAATTCTTATATGGTTAAGCTTCAAACTGCCAGTGAACAATTGTCCTCTTTTCTTTGATAGTGATGCACATTTACTGAAATTTATTGATTTGCAGTAATTGAATGGACATTTGTGTATCTTGGTAAGCAAAATGTATGGATTTGGGGATTATGTATGCAGTGAATATGTTGTAAACATTGAAAAATGTTTCTTTTTATTGCTGATAGAAACATGCAGAGAGGAAATTGAAGACAAATGAAGAGCATGGAGTCAGTGATAGGAAAAAGGTAGGAATTAGATTAACTTCCTTATCAGCCAATTTTCCAAATTTATTGAGACCTTGGGGTTTTCAAAATGAAAACCCAATCATCGCAAAGGGATGAATTCCCGTGTCTGTCTTATTTTGATATGATTTTTATGGGTTGTAAAGGCAAAATAAAGTTGGCAATCAGCATGCTCACGTTGCTCATAACCAATACTAACATGGTTTCAATAGAATACTAAGAATAATAAGTTTCACAAATTAATGCTTTGGAGAAGAGCAAACTGTGTTATTTTTTAGCAAAATTTGTTGATGCCTCCAAAAGATCTGATTTCTTGTTAGTTTCACAAAAATCCCTCCTACAGAGATCCTTCAATTTCCAACTTTGCCTGTATCTTTGATGTCATAGTGAATAATTCTCAAATTTCTTTAGGGGTAAGCAGAAGAAGCACCAGGTTAACAGGTATCTGAGGCAAAACATCAAATTACTAGTTGGGTCTGTCCATGGGGTTGGTTCAACTTTTCATGGGATGTCCATGTAACATAGTTATCCACTTTGTCACTTCACCCTGAAGATCAATGCAGATCTTCTCAAGCTTTGATCTATTGAATAAAATTTCCTTTTTTTCTCAGTAATGCACATTTGAATTGGAAATCTTTTCTGGATTTGAAGATACAGGCATTCAAAAATATAACTATGTTACATGGACTTCCTGTTGCCTTTGCATGTAGAAGAAATTGTCAGGTGTCAAATTCCTATATGCTATGGTCTTTAAAGGCTGCTACTGGGTGGGACACAGTCTTTGGGCAATGTCATCATTTTACAATATTTGCCTGGTTTGAATAAGGGATGGATTTAGGGTTTTGGGATGTCACAAAATTAGACCCAACCCCATGGACAGACCCAGTTGGTAATACACATATAAACAACCACCCCGTAGCAATTGATGACATTAAAAATTTGTACACTAAAGAACGGGCACACGTTGGAATGCCATGCTTTTTAATTAATTGTACTCAGAATTAAGCTTTGCTCATCAATCATGAACATTACCATTTATCTGGTAATCCAAAGCATGTCAGATATAGTTATTTAAGGATAATTGTATCTATACAAACTATTCTTTACTTCAGATATCAGCTGAAAGGGGGCATGAATTTGCTCTTGAAAACATGTCTTTTAATTGGTGACAAAAATTTGCTCATTGAAGGGGCATGCCAAATATTGTATCTCATTTTTGTTTTTGCTTGTCAAGTCATTTTTGGAGGGGGATGCAATGAAAATCAACAACCAACAAAATAGTAGAGAGGAGAGTTGTTGGCTATGACATTAAATCCTGAAACGTTGCTTATTTCAGGATTGCACGATAAAAACTTCAAGAAAATGCTTGGTCTGATCTTGCGAACATTTTAAAAGTTTTTATTTTACATGTAATTTTTTCACAAACTGGAAGCACGCTGATGGTAAAGCTGTATGTCCTTCTGACACAAGAACAGTATCCAGATTAACATTACTTTAATGCCTTGTAATTACCTAAAATATAGGCTCTGTAGAATATAAGGAAAGGTTTATGATTCCACAAATACCTTCCCCTCGGCCTCATTGGTTGAATATTTTTTTCTTCTCATTCCAGCGGGTAACCAGAAAATGTGGGAAGTGTGTTCCCTGCCAAAGAACTTTCAACTGTAGAAAATGCCAGTATTGCCAAGTAAGTCATGCTTATGTATACAATACCCATTATTCAGGAGCTTGTCTGTCAAAAAGAATTGTTCATGTTCATGACAGTCATTTATCAAAAACTCTATTCACCTCAATAACTCAATTGTTACTCGATAGATAATTTAATCTCTCAACAACTACTTTTTGCGTTAGTGCTATACTACACAATCCTATACTCATTCTAAAAGAAATGTTACAGTTTTTATTATTATGCATCAATGTGTAATTGTATTTTTTTCTCTCGCATCTGGTATCTCCACAGTGCTGGGTCAATTTGTATGACACCCCAAAACTTTAAAGAAAAGTTGACCCTATTCCATGGAAATAGCCATCTCCTGCATTATATGTCTTGTAGGCAGCGGGCATACCCCTCACAGACGATTACAAGGGGTAATACAAGAATTTACTTTAGAGGGACCCAATTTGCCAACATGGAGAAGTTCCCTGCCCTGATGGAAGTACATTTACGCTCTCAGACTCACGGCCTACCTATGCACATTGCTATCCCTGAGAGCCAGATCCCCGGACCTCGGCATGTCCGATTCTGACCTGACCCTACTGTCATCCTCTGTCTCACTTGGTCACTGTCCCTGAGAGCCAGATCCCCGGACCTCGGCATGTCCGATTCTGACCTGACCCTACTGTCATCCTCTGTCTCATTGGGTCACTGTCCCTGAGAGCCAGATCCCCGGACCTCGGCATGTCCCATTCTGACCTGACCCTACTGTG
>BQKZ01001857.1:72304-82780 GCA_036244855.1 Temnopleurus reevesii | reverse complement strand
GCCATTTTGAATTTCAAAATGGCCGCCATAGAAAACGTATGTGGGGCAATATTTTATGCTTTCTACAGTATAATTGAAGTTTTTGAGCTTTTTATGTCAATTTTGGGGCGCTGAATCCAAAACACTTTGGTTCCAAATTTTTCGACCACGTCTTCAGCCGCCATTTTGAATTTCAAAATGGCCGCCATGGAAAATCAATATGAGGCCATATTTTTGTGATTTTCTACACTAAAGTTGATTTTTATGACCAACTTTGACGACATTGGGCTCCTGAAACAAAATATTGCTGGTTCCATTTCTTTCCACTACAATTTTAGCTGCCATTTTTATTTCAAAATGGCCTCCATTGAAAAAGTATGTGGGGCTTTATTTCCTATTTTTCACAGTATTTTTCAATTTTTTGACCAACTATGATGATTTTGATGCGCTGAATCAAAAGAAAATTAGTTCCATCTTTTCTCCCACGTCTTCAGCCGCCATTTTGAATTTCAAAATGGCCGCAATGGAATACCAATAAGGGGCCATATATTATGCTTTTCTTCACCAAAGTTGATTTTTGTGACCAGCTTTGATGATTTGCTACGCTGAATCTTAAAAAATTTAGTTCAATTTCTCCGACTACGTCTTCAGCCGCCATGAAAATCATGATGTGCCATTATTGTTATTTTATTGCCCCAAAGTTTTTTTCTTATTTCATCAATTTAGAGGCTGATTTGAAAAGTTGTTGGCTTTTATCTGCCATTTTGCATTTTAAAATGGCCGCTCAAGAGAGCTTTTTGGGGCTATAATTGTATTATATTATGCTTAGCACCAAAGATAAGATCTTATGACAAATGCTAATCATTTTGGCATGCTGGATAAAACAACAGTTGGTTCCATTGGCTTTTGTCACACAATCAGCCCCGCCATATTGAATTTCAAAACGCCACATATCAACTTTTATGACCACCCATGGTAATTATAGGGTGCTACATTTAAAAAAAACTATTGCATTTGATAAGACAACATGCACATTTATTTACGTTTATTTGGCTGAGGTGCTGAAAAAGTCCGATCTTGATTACCGATTGTTTCTGAGACAGTCTGAGACACTAAAACCAAGTGTCGGATCTTGAATGCATTTCCATCTCACAATGCCCCTTGTAATCCAGTACTCGTAGATCAGATCATCTGTCTCGAGACAGAGCTTCATCAAGAAAGTCCTTATCCCAAAAGCATCATTTCTAAGGATGACATTTAAGATCAGGTTCATGTCATCGTCTGGAAAAGGAGAATCTCACAGGAAACATTCCCTCTTCAAGTCAAATTTTTGCTGGCTAGGGCTATATGAATTCTATGGTGGATAATTTGTACTGGGTGCAAGGAGCCACTCTTGGCAGATCCATTCTTCTAAAGTGCCAGAGCATGCATTCCGTAACACTGGCAGGACATACATCAGGGATCAGGCCCGTATACAGTCATACGGCAGGCCATTGAAAAAGCCTTCCAAATAATTGCAAATATGCATGGTACATGAGGATTCCGCACACCTCGTGAGATGCGTGCGAATCAAAACACCATTTTTAAAACTGTCATTTCTTCTTTGAAATAGAATGAAATTTCATGTTTCTGGTCTTAATANTTCTTTGAAATAGAATGAAATTTCATGTTTCTGGTCTTAATAGAAAGAGGAAGAGTCATTCTTCTCAATCAACTTTTTAAATTGAACTAAACTTTTTATATAAGAGGGTAAAATTTAGATTAAAAACATGCCACAAAAATATTCTGAACAAGGTTTATCTTCATGTTTCTACACTGCTTTTTGTATTTGAGCCAACATACTTTTTATATCATACAAAAGCTGAGAATATCTAGTTTCTGAATATGCCATTCAAAATTTCTGACAGCCTGTAGAAGAGTCAGCATCCACAAAGATATAGGCCAAGAGCATTTTCAAGTTTGGAAAAAGATGATACTGCAATCTTATTGGTCAAAGAGCTACACACCTCCAAATTCACAGATGTTTCCCAGTTGTTTCCGCGCTGTGGCCTCTCCAAGGTCACACTCCCCATGTGGTAATCCCTTCAAATCACCCGTCCATGGATGTTTTGCTTCCTTATTCAGCCAATCAGGAGACTGGGTTTCTTGAAACTCAGAATTTTCAAAATCTTTTCTTGGTTAAGAAATCAGTGGATGCTGACCCTTCTACAAGGTACCCCATATTGGAAATATTATAGGAGTAAAGTACACATTCCAAGCTTTATCGTGATATCAATTTTAATGTGGCTCAAAAATTAAAGTTTTGCACAATAAGCTAAGGGAAAGTTAGAAGAGGAAGAATTTCTATTTCAATGAACCATTTCAAGCCTAAAATTCCCCTATTTTTCAAACCATCTTGGTAAAAATATTGAAGTATTTGTAAAGTGTAACATTTACTCTATCAAATGAAGCAACTAGTTTTTATTTTACTCGAAAATAAAAAGGCGAAATTAGAGAATCAAAAAGTCCCTTCATTCACTTGAATTTGTAAGGAGCAGTGTTCGACAGCTAGGCCAGGAAAATAAAAGCCTCTGTGAAGCTCATTAAAAACCCCTTGTGCCATATGACTGGTATATAGTTATAGTTTTCATTGGAAAAAGGTGATGAGCAGACACACTTCCCCTTAATATATCCGAAAACTCACTTGCAAGAAAAAAAAAAGGGGGGAGGGAGTGCCTACATGCCCCTAACCTCATTGTTTTGTAGGCTATTAAGACTGTCGCGGAGGTTGCCAAGAGGTCAAGTAGAGGAATCCCTCCCATTGTTATGTGTCAAGGGTTGATGAGGATGGAGCTATGCATATGTGGCTTAGGTTTGTTCAGGAACTGCACGGCCAGCATCAGCTTTGGTGTTTATGGGAGAAGATTTCTTATGCCCAAATATCTCAATTTACCATCGTATGCCTCTATCCACAAACAAATCAAGCATATGGCAGGCTCCATCCTGGAGTATGTCGAAGAACTGAATATCTCTCATTCTGAAAGTCTTTATTGTTCTGCTATGATTCTCAAAGTCAGTGTTTTCTCTCATCTGTCACCCATGGTCATTTAATATCTGCCTGGTATTTATATTAATCTTTAAAGCGAATATTGTATAATGGATGATAGTCTAGAACAAAATCATATTTTCCTTAGGCTTACGCTCTCCAGCTCTCTGGTAGTCGATGGAAATCATTGGATTTGCAGCATAAAAAGTCGAAGGTTCAAACAAAACCAAAGTAAAATGTTATTGATTAAACACCCCAAGTTCCACATTAAAGGTTTGACAGAAAGATCCACACTGAAAAAAACAATCACAGAATATGGCGAAATAAAATGAAAATGTCGAGAAAGGAGGAGTCGGAACAAATTGAGTTGAAGACTTTTGGGAATTAGCGTGCAAAATCAGCATAGTTGTTCGTAAAGCGCAAAATATTATCCCAAAATTTGATTTTTTAAGATACAAAACGATGGTCCAATGTCGGGTTGAAACATAATAGAATAATGTAAAAAAAAAAAAAAAAGCACTTGGAATCAGCACCTCTCAATCCTTTATGATGCCGAAAACATAGTTTTGAAACTGTTTTGAAACATTTGAAACAAAGTTTCAAATGTTTTCTCTATGGCGGTGAACTATTTTGATATTCATAATGGCATCTCAAGATATGGACGAAATAATTGGAACCAACATTTTTTTTGCTCAACACACCAACTCATCAAAATTGGTAAGAAAATTCATATTTAGTGAAAACACAAAATATTTATGTAGCTTAAAATAAGTATTCTGTGGTGGCCATTTTGAAACCATACAATGCATACGGTATATAGTCCCTTATATCATGTATATGTTTTCTATGGCGGCCATTTTGAAATTCAAAATAGCGTCTCGAGGCGTATAGTCTTAACAAATGGAACCATCAATATTTTGTTTCTGAAGCCCGAAATCATCAAATTTGGTCAGAAAAATTACTTTTTGGTGCAGAACATTACGATATATATCCTCATATTGACTTTCCATGGCAGCCATTTTTAAATTCAAAATGGTGGAAATGGCTTCTGAAGACGTGGTAAAAAAATATTGGAATCAATGTTTGTTTTATTAAGCGCACCAAATTCATCAAAGTGTGTAATAAACTTCAATTATAATGAAGAAAACATGAAAATATTGCCCCACATATGTTTTCAATGGCGGCCATTTTGAAATTCAAAATGGCGGCTAAAATTGTAGTGGAAAGAAATGGAACCAACATTAGTTGGATTCAGAACCCTGAAATTATCAAAGTTGGTCATAAAAACCAACTTTAGTGTATAGTCACAAAAATATGGCCTCATATTGATTTTCCATGGCGGCCATTTTGAAATTCAAAATGGCGGCTGAAGATATTGTCGAAAAAATTGGATCCAAAGTTTTTTTGGATTCAGCGCCCCAAAATTGACCAAGGTAGCTCAAAAACTTCAATTATACCGTAGAAAGCATGAAATATTGCCCCACATAATGTTTTCAATGGCGGCCATTTTGAAATTAAAAATGGCGGCTCAAGGTGTAGTATAAACAAATTCAACCGACAATATTTTGTTTCAGGAGCCCATTATCATCAAAGTTGGTCAGAAAAATTCAACTTTGGTGCAGAAAATCACGAAATATGGCTTCATATTGATTTTCCATGGCGGCCATTTTGAAATTCAAAATGGTGGCTGAAGACGTGGTCGAAAAAATTGGAACCAAAGTTTTATGGATTCAGCACCCCGAAATTGACAAAGTTAGCCAAAAATATCAATTTTAGCACAAAAATCCTACGGGATTACATAGTAGACCCTACTAATACTATAAAGGGGTTTTTCTGTGCACTAACCTTTCATTTGGCGGCCCAAAAAGTGATCCACAACCTATACATTGAGCAAATGTGTCGCAAACTTTGGGCATGGCAGACGCNCGAGTCCAGGTTCTCGTTTTCCATTTTAAAATTTGCATACTTCTATCTTTCTCTTACCCCCTCTTTCGCTCTCCATCAAGCATGCCAAGTAGAGAACGGCCAATTATGCGCATAGGGACCTTTAGCATAGAAGACGGTAGGGCTGATTACAACGTTAGCTCTAAGGTCCATTCCAGAAGGGTGCACCAACACAACGCTACTTCTTGAATGAACCTTCGAGCTAACGTTGTGATTGGCACTCCCGTCTTGTTAGCAGTTCTCAACCTTAGCGGCCCGCTATAGATTATCCCGCGCTTGAGAAATAACGTTGTGGTTGGCCATACCGTCGTCATGCTAAAGGTCCGTAATGTCGTGTGTTGAAGAAGTTGTCACACATTTTTATTTATAAAAAATCGAATCATGATGTCCAACCTATGTTATTACATTCAAATTGATAAAGGAGCAATAAATAATGCAAACAAGAAACAGATTTTACGGGCACTATCAATATTCAATTTTCAAAAATTGAACGAAGTATACCACTGCCATGACTGTATGCATGTGCCCTATACTGAATTTTCATCATTTTTGGAGCGCTAAACGTTGACTTTAAAGCCTAATATGTTCACAGCTTACTTTATGTGTACCATCAACCATTAGAATAAATTTCTAAATGAAAATAATGTTGTACAATGCCTTTAATTAAAAGAGGGAGAGAATTTCACAGCATATGAATTAAGAACATGCACGAGGGAAATAAGGAGTTGAACTTGATTTTTTTTTTATTTATGTATTTATTTTTTATTGTTATTATTATTATTATTTTTTTAAAACTATTTTACGTTTGAGATCTGAGGCGGATGCAGCTTTTTCCCAAAAGGGGGAGGGGGGGGGGTTCAAGCGAAAAATCTTACCTACAGAGCCCGGGGGCGGTTGGAGGATATCCCACTCTCTAACGCCTTTTTAAAATTCTTATTTATTTCTTAGAGTTATCAACTTTCTATTTCAAAGCATACTATGAAGGGGGGTTTCTGTGCACTAACCTTTCATTTGGCGGCCCAAAAAGTGATCCACAACCTATACATTGAGCAAATGTGTCGCAAACTTTGGGCATGGCAGACGCATTTTCATTCTCTTTTTGCGCTATAAAAACGGATTTCAATATTAAATGTCACCACACGTTAGGGTACTAAAACAAACAAATGAACTGTTTGTAAATCCGTGTACGATGAATGGAAATATGTTTTGAGGTATTCTCGTCTACATAAGAGAACAGCACACCTTGCTTCGTGGAAAGGTGTTAAAACGTGGAATGGGTTGTTTAATCTGAGTATGGGAACTGTTCAGCAAGTGGTTTTAAACGTATTTATGCAGGTGTATACTGTTTGCACAAATATGAAAAGACGTTATTTGTTAATTTATATAGGGGCTGTGAGGAAAAGTTCAGGAACGTATTTTAGATGCAAGTGGGGATTTTTTGTTATCAAGAATAATTTTGTGAATCGACCGTTTGTGCATGGCAACATCCACTTACATGATCCGCATCCCTTGCGTTGTAATCATCATTTACAATTTAAATAACTGAATAAGGATGCCAGATTTGCTGCCGGTGATATATACAAATAGATAACGATACAAAAATCTCTAAGTATTGAGACAAATTGGCTATTGGTTGATAGATTGATGTATAGATAGATAGATAGAGAGAGAGACAGAGAAAGAGAGAATTGAATGTTTGAAAAGATACATAGTTTAGACAAAAGAAGCAACGTTTTGAGGAGTTAAGCAGCAAGTTATTGAAGACTCACAACACAAACAGACAAATAAAAGATATATTGTCATAATAATATTGTGATCACCAGCCTTGGAATTCACTTCTGTTAGTTTTTTTTTAATTTCACAGTATTCATGGAAACATACGTTTACTCGTCGTAGATCTGTGGTGGATCCTTCTTGGTGTGTATGAGGACCAGACGGGTGGGTGACAAAAAAATATCGTTTTGGGGCATCCTTGTGCAAGGCTGCAATATGTGAATCACGTCGGAATGAAATTACATGAAATAGATCGATTTCGGCGATATCTTTAAAAAAATGGAAGTCTGAATTGTTTTAATACACACAACCCTGACCACACTATTTTGCAACACACTATGGTTCCAAGCCCCCAAATTACCATTCTATAGGGGCATCCGATTTGATTTATCTTATGCATTTTCTTCTTTACCAAGTACAATAACAAAGAAAATCATTCAACATCAGTTACCCTACATGAGTAATTATTTAGTCTATCCTTTTTCTATTTTTTTCTCAATATATTGAATTTAGATTCACCCTATAAGGTGCGATATCTCAGAACCAAGCCCGCAGGCTTACACAGTGAGATTTGGGCGCCGTTATTAAACTCGAGCATCCTCCCATGCTGCGTGACCACGTGATTATCGTACGGAGGCGCCATGCCGGCCAAGCCATGTGCTTACGTACGTACTTATTATATACAGATCAGTCTATTACGTAACACACTCTCCGCATTCGTCTGCTTCTTGAGGCAAACATCTCTCGATCGCCATCTTCTAATCATCAGCATCATCATTTTGTTTGTGAGCTGATTATAAAGATAATCCTTCAGCTGAGGCCGTACCTCCGAGCAGTAATGAGGAGAAGAAAATGTAAGAAAATTATTGCCCAGACGAGGTATGGTTTTCTTGGATGATTTCATGCTCATTAGGAGGTGTGTCATCACTGCCGCGGGATGCCGAATGCAATAGAAACACATCCCAATTTACAGAATTATCTTCCGTTAGAACGCCGCATGTAAGAAAAACACAATACCTTATAGAAATAGTTGATACATAAAGATGAACTAACAGGACAAAACAAAAATAAAACAATGAAAACGCAGCTTTTTTGACGAGAGTGTCAATGAGACAATGCGGCATTTTAAAGATTCACTTCAATCTGAATTGTATTCTAGTGACAGAGGAAGAACTCCAGTATGTTCAAAAACGAAGATTATTTGTTTGTATAAGTTGAACTCCAATTTTGTGACGATTGGAAAACCAACCAACCAACCAAACAACAAACAAAAACAAAAGTACTAATCAGAATGCCTTGAAACCTAAAATGTTATCATACCGTATAATTAAACGGCATGCACAAGGGTTGTGTACATCTTGGAGAATGGTATAAGATGGGAGGTGTGTGACGGTGTGTACGTGTTCGATATTTTGCAAAGTGTGAACAGTCTGATACATTATAATCGTTCTTAATCATACACCAGACAGCTTTCTGTGTGATAATCAATGAAAATACATTTTCACTATGGCAACCTGAGGCGAATAGGCGCCGATTACGAAGACGAATTGTGTCTAGCTTTATTGCTCACCCCATGCAAAATAATGTAGATTGATATTGCCGAAATTTTACGTTGTTATGAAATGTATTAGAACTAGAAGATCGGTATAAAACTCTGAAATTCTTGAATATGGTTAAACACCTTAGTATAGATGCAGTGTGAATTTGTAAACATAAAATTTGTCTCCATCGATAATAAAGGCTAGAACGTCGGCCCGCCCAAGCAGATGACAGCCGGCTGGATCCCCTCACTTCATGCCAACTTTCATAATAAATGATAGATGTCATAATACTACGCAATATCAAATGTATACCCACGAATAGAAATACACATATTTGCAAAAGAGTATGAGAAAGGAAATGGCAACATTTCTAAGAAAATGATTATGGGAGGACTGCTCGCCAAATCTTGCTTTGATATAAAGCGAAAAATCAAACAAAAAATTTGAGCGAAAAAGGGCAACAGAGAGTTATGAACATTTGATAAAATATATAAAACTATATATATATATATTTTTAAGCAAATTGGAAGAAATAACGACAAATATAGATAAATATGATTTCCATAAACAATGTACTTAACAAGACATAAGGTACATGCAGGTAATATGAGACTGCAGGTAATATGGCACGCGTGACTTAAAAACCATATAACTTATCTTCCCAAATGCTTATAGCACAATTCATAGTTTAATTTAGTCCATTAACTTCATTTTGGATGTTTCAACTGTTTGTTAAGTGAAAGTTTGCTGGAAATATCACCAAATCTTGAAAGGGTATGTAGAAATAACACCATTTTGTAAACTTGATATAAAATTGGACATTTTGTTGATTGCCCTGCTGTAAGTCAGGCTATTGCATATGAACTCAACTCTTTACACTTTACCAAAGCTTAATGAATATTTTAAACAATACAAGTGTGTATTATTCTATATACTCTACTTAATTAGCTAAAAACATGTTATAAAACTTCCAATGGGACCCTGCTGTGCTGCAGGTAATATGAGACATCAATAACATGGTACTTACTTATTGGTGTTGAGGGCCAATGTTTATGGCTACTTTTAATAGAAATTTATCATATTTAAATTAAACCTTCTTACAGCTATTATATATGGCAATCAGGATTACAAAAGAACGTATTTTTGAAAAATATAGAAAAGCCAATTACACTATAACCATCCTCAAACCGAACCATGAAACGAAATGTTTTGTGCAATTTTTGTTCACCCTAAGGTCGTCTTCTATGTCTCAGATTTAGAAACTTATATTGAAATTCAATAGTCAAACATTTCCAAAGAAAAAATTGTGAATTTAAGACTTGACATTGTCATTTTAACATAGTTACCATGTCTACCATGTATCGTCTCATATTACCTGCATATGCAGGTAATATGAGACTTCTGTGACGATGTCATAATTTGCATATTAATTGTAAACTTCATTATTTGATGATCGCAAACATTCTAAAAAATGAAGGATAAATAGTTTTTAATTAAAAAGAACAAGGTTTGCTGGATTTATCTTTATACATATTTATGCAAATTATGCAAATGTCGTTAATAGTCTCATTTTACCTGCACGTACCCTATGTATATTTAGTTATGACGCTTCTCGAGAGCAACTTACGGTTACCATGTAAATTTTGGTAGTTGAAAAAGATTTTTATTCACATTGGATTCACAATGACAAAAAAAAAATACAAAAAAGAAAATAGGATTTGAAAAAAAACCCAATAACAAATGTAATAACTTTTAAAAAAACAATGTGATCTAAAAGAAAATAATTATTGAAATTTATATATTCATATTTATGCAATCAATTAATAGCATGATTAAAATCATTAGAACTAGATACGTCATTGAATTAGCGTTTGAAATATTTCTATTATCTTAAGGAGAGCAATTCATTGTATGAATAAATCTTCTCATTATTAATTGTTTATTAGAATGTATCATTTCATTTTTATACAAGCCTTATTTTGAAGGTATACATTCCTTGATCATAATTGTTGAATATACATATATATTAAATATATTTCATCAACAAATTGTGATTTGCTGTAAAGATAAAAACAAGAGATTAAAAAGCAGTGATATAATAAGCCAATTATAGAGAAGTGACGGATGTACGTCTGTGATCAAAAGTTGCCAATTTGCTAAAAATAACTTTTTGAATTAATTTCGAATAACTTAAAAAAAATCGTAACTTCTTTA
>BQKZ01001857.1:45735-62476 GCA_036244855.1 Temnopleurus reevesii | reverse complement strand
ATGCCATATACTCCTTCCCCCATATAAGAATATAACATCTTACAAGGAATCCATGAAAAAATGGCCTTGGGTGGCGGTATGAGGGTTTGTTCATCTTTCATTCAACATGTTCAATGAACATTTCATTGTGTGTGCCCATCCCACTGCGTTCGTATAATATCGCAATGACAAACGAAGTGCATGCCTATGCATTACTGTTTATATTTTCTTCTTAGTGGATTTATAAGGTTGAGCAATTCATTTTAAAGATTTTGGGTATCGCTCATGACTCTTCCGAATCCTGGATCTGACTCGGCATATAAAGCTAAATCCTGTACCCCATCTCCTATCCTTCACCTATAAGTAACTGATGTAGAGCTATGCATTACTGTTGTTATTTTCTTCTCAGTGGAGTATAAGATTGAGCAATTCATTTTAAAGATTTTTGTATCAACCATGAATTACAATTCTCGATTCTTCCGAATCCTGGATCTGATTCGGCATATAAATCTAAATCGTGTACTCCATCTCCTATCCTTCATCTAAACGATGTGGAACTATTCAGTCCATATTCCACATCATTTCGATATGAAATAAGCATATTTTGAGCTTTTCTTCCGATCGCCTTTGCTATAGAATCCGATCGAAGAAGACAGAAAATACCCCTTCAGAAGCACGTGAGCCATGACCCATCCTACCGATTAAATATCACAATACAGTGTGATTATAAAGTTAAAGAAACACTATGCGATTGAACAAATAGAACCAATGGCCAAGGTCTAGTTGACAATAGCTCGAGAAGAAAAGGAAATTCGTTTTCTTCTCACCACCCCCTTCCCTAGGCATAGTCACGAAATAATATTGCGGAAACTACACCTCGGTGTATAGCGTGATATGTAAAGGTTACTACTATAATCTCTTTTTTTTTTTTTTTTTAATAGGGTCAACTTCTCAAATTGAATCTATCAAATGCCAATAATATATAATTACATTCCTATATTATGTCTTTCTTTTTGTCAATCTGCCGAATCCATTTTTAAAACGCTTGTATTTTGATTCCGATCGGGTTTAGTCAAACTCTCATTTTTTTCGTCATATCCAGGGCATCAAAACGTTTGAAGAACGAGACTAGCTTACGGGCACTCTAACATCAGCCCCTGAACGAAAGGAGGCGCTGAACCGTGACGTCATATAACAATGCGCTAATTGGGGGACTGTCTGGTGAGGTGATTGACAGGCGACCAGCAGCGCGCTCGTCAATGGGGGTATAATGAAGTGACGAGCTTGTCACAGAGCAACGGGATGTCACTCAGAATAGGGGACGAGGATCCTATTGAAAACCCCACAACAATCAGCAAATGAAGCCACAACTCTGCTTGGAAGTCAACTAATACGCACTGCCTCGGATGTACTCCTCATTCACATTCGATGCGATGAGATATGTCTGTATGTTTATGAATTCGTTCAGTCATCGCCGTCTACAGAGTTCGAGTGCACGCATAAATCAACCAGTCTCAAACTCAATTCATTTGCTGACGGGAGCCGTAAATCATACTGTACTTCTCTCAATTATGATTACGAGAACATTTAGCTGGTGAGCTCGCTGCGGAATTCGCCTCTCTCTCTGCCGGAGCACACGGGGCAGCATACCCGTGGATTCTTGAACTGGGGACTGGAGTATGATACTTTTTTATGTGATCGCTGTGGACTGATATTTTTGTTATATTTTCTACCACATCATCTCTTGCTCTTTACTCCTGAAAACGATCTCGCACGACGCCAAATGGTTTCTAGCAGCGGTCTTGAAAGGTGACAACTTGAGAGTCTCAGGAATGAAAAACGTGATAAGAGAGACATTTCGAGTATCTCCACATTGAGCATAGCAGACGATAATAACCTCGTCCCAAACACTGTGACTACGGCGCGAGAAGTATACTCTCATCATCAGTTTTGTTCGGAGCGCCTTCGTCCCTATTATTTAGAAGAGGGATCGGAAATATAGGCAAACAGTGCCCAAAGTGACTGTTTTCTCCTTTTCTCCACTCTTGTGCGGCTGTGTGGATTTAGTGTAGACGTTTTGCTTGTGCTACACATCTCGACCCCCAGCTTGGAAAACAAGTTTTTGAAAGGTATGTGTGTTAGAGCGGGGCTTGTGTTTGTATAGCAAAGAGGACCGATTGTAGTGGCTATGGTGAAAGTTCAGTTGGTTGAACTGGGATCCTAGTTGAATCGGGACGAGAGGGGCTGGAGCGATTGTAAAGTAAACCCCGGCTATACAGTAGCGGAGTAGAAAGCTTGTTTGATCAGTCAGGACCGAGTGTTTAACCAATGCTCTGAGCTGGGCTATTGCAACACAAAAGGACAGGAATACACGGTAAACTCTCATTTTGAAAAGCGAGGGCATATCGGTAGGAGCCCAAGTACCCCCTTTCACTCTAATATAGACTGCATTGAAACTGTTATTAGTGATATTACACCACTACCATAAACATGGCCATCTTTGGAGTGACGAACATTAAGTTTCCAGCGGTGATGGTGATATTTTTCTTGACAATATTGACATGTTGCTTCAGTGTTACTCTAAGCTACCGTGATGTTAAATGTGAACCTATCACTGTGCCAATGTGTCGCGATATCGGTTATAACATGACCTACATGCCGAACCATTTTAATCATGATTCACAGGAGGAAGCAGGACTTGAGGTGCATCAATTCTACCCACTTGTTGAGATCCAGTGCTCTCCAGACCTCAAATTTTTCCTCTGTAGTATGTACACACCAATCTGCCTTTCGGATTACCATAAACCGCTGATGGCTTGCCGTTCGGTTTGTGAGAGAGCGAAAGCGGGCTGTGCCCCACTGATGAGGCAATATGGATTCGCATGGCCAGATCGCATGCAGTGTGAAAGTCTTCCAGAGTTTGGCGATCCGGATAACCTATGCATGGATTCTAATCATACAAATTCAGGAACAAGTTCGCCAACGATCCCTCCCCCTACCCGCCCCGGAGGTCGACGACCGCGCCCTCCAACCGAGAAAACGTGCGACTGCTCCTGCCGTGAGCCTCTACTTCCCGTCCCCGAAACCCACCCATACTACAACCGCGTGTCAACGGGTGGGATTTCGAACTGTGCAACACCTTGTAAAAGTGCCTTTTTCTCCGAGGATGAACATACATTCGCGACGTTTTGGATCGGATTGTGGTCCATTCTGTGTTTCGTGTCGACGCTAATGACCGTGGCAACTTTTCTGATCGATATGGGACGATTCAAATACCCCGAGCGTCCCATCATCTTCCTAAGCGTGTGTTACTTTATGGTATCGCTCGGGTTCATCATCCGACTGGTGATAGGACATGAACAGGTTGCATGTTCAGGCGACTATGTGAGGGTAGAATCAACGGGACCAGCCCTTTGCACCATCGTGTTCCTCCTCATCTATTTCTTCAGCATGGCCAGTTCGATATGGTGGGTGATCCTCGCATTTACCTGGTTCCTCGCCGCCGGGATGAAATGGGGCAGCGAAGCCATCGCCAGCTACTCGCAGTACTTCCACCTTGCAGCCTGGCTCCTTCCAAGTATCCAGTCCATCGCCGTGCTCGCTCTCAGCTCCGTCGACGGTGATGCCATCGCTGGAATCTGCTATGTCGGGAACCATGACCTCACCAAATTGCGCGGTTTCGTGCTTGCTCCGCTCTTCACTTACCTCCTCATTGGTTGCTCGTTCCTTCTCGCAGGGTTCGTGTCGCTCTTCCGTATCAGGAACGTTATCAAGCAGGGTGGTCGCAAGACAGACAAACTCGAGAAACTCATGATTAGAATTGGTATATTTTCCGTACTCTATACCGTACCAGCAACCATTGTCGTAGCCATTTACATCTACGAACAGCATTCCCGAGCAGACTGGGAAAAGGGTGTCACCTGCCCCTGTCAATCAGAACACTTACCAAAACCAGAATATTCTGTATTTATGCTTAAATATTTTATGTGCCTTGTTGTTGGAATCACTTCGGGAGTTTGGATTTGGACTGGGAAGACTTTTAGTTCATGGCGAGGCTTTGTCAATAGGTTACTTGGGAGAAAAGCATACCCGAAGAGAGAAAGAACTTTCAATTGTAAACCAGTGATTCTAAAAACTCTGCCAAACGCTCAAGTATGAAAACCAAAAGTCGAGCTCTTTTCTACATCAGCTCTATTGGACACATCAATACCAATATCATCGTTTCTACTGAACACTTAAACACGAATACATCAACACATTATGATATTGCCTGTCTTTATCTTTTATTATGTAATACTATTGTGTAAAACTTGGTAGACAATGAGTCGTTGTCAAAATCCATAAAAAGAAACCATCCAAATTTATCAAGGATATCAACAAAAAAGGAACGATTTTTTCTTCAATTTTCAATTTTTCCTTTTTCCATTTGGGAATGAGAAAAAGCAATTATCCGAATGTACCTTGATTCAAAACATACATAAATGCACATGGGTATATTTGTCTCTAAACCTTTTGCTCTATATAGAAAGAACAGAAGTTTAATTCCAAACTCAATTTCAATCTGACATCGCAAACGATATGTGCAAAGTTTTGCTGTTAATATTTACTTCAAAATCTTTCTGCAATGTTACACTTACATTTTTACATGATAAAGAATTCCATGATAATTTGGGCATCTTTCATTATTATTTTAGGTGCTGTATTGAATCAAAATACTAAGATACAATTCAATGTTGTGTTCTACTTGAGATTGGTAGAAAATTAGATTTGTTAAATAACAAAGCAACGCATTTGCTTAGGACAGTGTGTGTATGAATTTTGTGTATTTCCGTTTTACTTAAATCTTTATGTAAAAACCGATATATAAATTCCAGTATACGACATCAAATTGTATTTTTACCATGACAACATGACGGTCATATATACTCTTGATGAAAATACATTCCAATGAGTTCTAGTTAAAGATCCACAGCGCCCTACCATTCTTTGCCGGATCCTCTAGTCACAAACATTACAAAAGCTAATATCACTAGATAATGAAATGAAAAAAGAGTCAAATTCCATTTTATTGTATCACACACATGTGACCAAACCGTCAATGTATACCATCGGGTAAAGGAAGATTGATCTGTTATTATCTTGCCATATATTTTGTTGTAACATCTCTCCTTATTTACCAACGGCACAGTTCACATGTGATTTTGAATGTCAATAGTTTTATTTTCTGTGCCTGCAGTGCCTGTGATAATTGCGATGCTTGGTGATATTTCCTCTTAATATGCTTTCGGTCGTTTTACTTTTCTTATATTTTTATGACGATTGTCTTTTTACTCAGGTTAAGGAATCATCACGCCTGATCTGGTTTTAATGGATATTTAAATATCAAACGGTGCCTCTCAAAACAAAAACTACATGCAATAAAAACATTTGCTTATCGATGGTTACCCTAGTTCTGAGAACTATTTTAATGATGGTATTGCGGATCAATGGTAATTATTTAAATTTAAAAAAAATTGTCTTATATCAGTATATAACTTTTAAGTTTGAATCGTGATCGTCACAAATATTACTTGATGATGGAGTTTTTACACCTCCTACAATCTATCATGCTCCATCTATTGCGCGTGTAATATCATGAAGAGTAGACTCTGCTGTTGCATTTAGAGCATCGGTCACTATTGAATCACTGGTCCCTTTTATTTGCTCTTGTTTGATTTCTAGCCTTATGCTAATACAGAGAATACCAGCAAATCGAATGGTCCTCTGCTAATAACCTCCACCAGAGGCCATATTTCTCTTTTCTTTTCTTCTCCCTTACATGAGTTGAAACCAAACATACTACTTAGCGAGCAACATGGGATGCATCTGTGCACTTAAACAGCCGATACAGATCAAATAAATGTTACATCACGAAGTCAATGACAAACAAACATGAGAGCTCTTTTCCTACCAATCTCACATGCCTGCATTTGTTTACCCCCATCACTTTCATTGTTTGAGATGCTCTAAGTTAATCCCGCTCCGATCAAATAAGATGGCTTTCTTTCCTTTCATCCCGTCATGTTAGGTCCTATAACCGAAAGAGAGACTGTGATATAATAAGTAACGAAATTATAGAGACAACCGTGTTTCATGGCTGTGCTAATTTTGACAGTATAATTCCGACTCAACCTCGATTTAAAATGTAAACATTGGTTATGTTAAATTAAACTACTCCTATTTTAGGCGAAACATATTTCACAAATACAATTGGAAATAGTCAGTCTCGTTGAAATGAAAATTCTTCTTTTTTATTGCAATGATGGTTTACAAAAAATACATATTACCACCGCACGAAATGGCACGAATACAAATACATGTATATGTCGCTCAATTTTGATGATGGTCGAAGTAATGAGTTATGTATTTTTGTGCATTACAAAATTATGTATTTTTTTCCGGTAAGGATGTTGTGAAAGACATAATTTTAAAACAAATGTTTAAAAAATAAATTGTATACCCAAAATAACCAACCGAATATACATTAACACCTAATGTATGTACCCTATGCCCCGGTCACATAGGACCCCGGAAGCAACAAGATTCACCCCAACTCTTTGTTAATTTACAGTTACACTGTAACTGCCTCAGAACAACGGGTCGTCGTGAATCGTGTTGCTTCCGGGACCCTATGTGACCGGGGCATAATATCATATGCCAACGTAGCGGAAAGTATTTTATTCAGGATACATAACCACTTAATTTAAAGTTTATGTTTGACATATTGCATCTTATCAAATATTTTATGACAAATGGACAACCTCATAATGTAACGTGAAATGGAAAGGTATAATGCACGTATATGTCATGTTATTGGTTATGAAGTATAATTCAGTGTAGACTTTTATTTCTGATGAATGTTGATCGAAATTTATTCTCACGAAATGACTTATTAAAATAAATATGAATATCGCACAAAATAGATATGTCACATTTGTATTTGGTTTTCTAACTGTCTGTGGTCTGTGCCATGTTTTAATAGTTGGTCATTCGAAGACCCGCATATTTCGTATGGAGATTAACTGTGTTAATGTCGTCTGTGGATGGAGGGCAACCAAAATATCTTTTCATGAACGAAGATTACAACGATGATGATGGTTTATCTGAAGTGATTATGATAACAATGATGACGATGACTACGATGATGTTGATAATGATGATGATGAGGAGGATAATGATGATTGTGGTGGTAATGATGAGGATGATGATGATGATGATGATGGTGATAATGATGAGGATGATGATGGTGATGATAATGATGAGGATGATGATGATGATGACGATGGTGATGGTAATGATGAGGATGAGGATTATGATGATGACGAGGAGGAGGAGGATGGTGATAAGGATGGTGATGGTAATGATGAGGATGAGGATTATGATGATGACGAGGAGGAGGAGGATGGTGATAAGGATGGTGATGGTAATGATGAGGATGATGATGGTGATGGTAATGATGAGGATGAGGATGGTGATGATGATGATGATGATAATGGAGATGATGATTATGATGGTAATGGTGATGGTGATGGTGATGTTGATGAGGATGAGGATGATAATGATAAATTAATGATGGTGATGGTGATGATGAGGATGACGATGATGATGATAATGGTGATGATGGTGATGGTGATGATGATGATGATGATGATGATGATGATGATGAGGATGATGGTGATGATGATTCAATGGTGGTTATTTTCATGGTGTTTATGTTAGGGCTGCTACAGCGGCTACATGTATGATGGTGTTTTCAGTTTTTTAGAATGAAGATTCTGATCGAAATTAAAATGTGACTGTAATGGTCAATGATGATGATGATGATGATTACAGTGGTGTAGGTGTTTGTTTTGGTGAAGCTATAGTGATTATGGTCTTGAATATGTTGGTAGTAATGAAGGTACATTAGTTGGCCTGGACAAATATAGCGGATGTTGAAGTAGAAGATACATGTAATGATGATAACCATGATAACTAGTGGTGATGATCCCGACGAACAATGACGAAGATGGTGACCTTGGTGAAAACAAAAGGAGGAAAGTGAGCGAGACCATGACGATGAGGATGTTAATTGTGGTGGTGATTCTGTGAAGATTATGATGACAGTTTTATCGATTACGCTTAATGTCATCATTTCCAACCCGAGCGTCATCTTGAAACGAAAGTCTACCCCCCCCCCCAAAAAAAAAAAAAGGAGCAGAAAAAATTGATGAGCGGAACAAAATCATTTTGAAGAAAATCAGACAAGTGAGAAAAATGTTATGAATTTTTAAAGATTAAAACAAAATGAACAAATCAGTGAAAATGTTCAGAGATGTTGCTAATTTGATGACATCAAGGGTGCACGACTACATTTTTTTTAAATATCAATTCTACAGAAAGATACAACGTTTCTATGAATGTAAATATTCAAATGGGGGATCTACATATCTATCATCAAGATATCCTATAGTTACAATTTTGAGGAGATCATACATTGTCTGGAAAAAGTAACATCATATAATAAATGGCCAGTTGTGCACCTACGACGTCATCAGTTGCCATTATTTGTCTAAAATTTAAACATTCATAACTTTCTTATGGGTTGTCCGATTATTCTCAAACTTATTTTGTTCTATTCAATTGATTTTTCTGCTCCTGTTGAAGAAATATTATTTTGGCGTAAACCCTTCTTTTAGATGATTTCTGATGCCGGTTTAGTCGCATTTTTGCGCTAATCGTAGCCTAGTACAACAAGCAGGACAGGCCTGAAATGAATAATCGAATGGTCTCCAAGGCACAGGAGAATCGTTTGCCTAATGCTATATAAATATTGAGTGTAGGTCGAACGCAAGCCTAACGCACGACATTCAACGTCAGTCCAGTATCTTTACTTTCCTTTACTTTCCAAATTAAAATTTAAATACATGTAAGTATGATTAAAGAACATTCAGATAAACAAGCTGTGAAAATCTAAGCAACTTCCAATGTGGTTGAAATGTTCAATATCTTTTGATAGGGATCCTTGAGTTGGCAACTTTGATAGAATATTTTACGTATTTTGCGGACAGCTCCTCATTCACTCTCTATATTCAATGTCTAAAAATGGATCGAATGTAAAATTACAGTTCAATAATTATGATTCTTTTAAAAATATAAGCATAACTGATAAAAGCATGCTTTAGGCTCAAGCGAAAACGCAACAATTTGTTGCCTCGTGCAGCATGCCGTCATATATTCCCTCAATGTTACCGAGATCCCAGATTCCCTCAAGTGTTGCCGAACTCACAGATCCCCACCGCCGGAGTCATGATATTATAATATTTTGAAAATTTATAAATTTTCGGCGAATGATCCGATTTTGTTCAAACATAAATTGTTCACAGTTTGTTACAGCGTGTCACATTTTCAGAGCTTTTCTTCGTGGACTGACAGCACACAGTGGTGTGTTTCCCTTGCTAGGCATAATTATGTAAGTAACTTATGTTGAGATTTCAACATCTCTAATAAGAATTTGTTCTCATTGCAAAATGCGTACAACCCCTAAAAAGATGAAACTGTAGGTTTGTTACCACGTCTTCCGAAAAAATTAAAAGAGAAAGATATCTTTATGTGATACATAATGATGGGAATGATCCAAATTAAAAATCACATCTTATTTTTATAACACGAAGCTGGCTATACCGTGGAAATACATTAATGTATCCATAACCCTAACCACCCACACCAAATATATGCATGCCAGAATGATGGCCATATTAACCTATCATCGCATAAGAGTTAATTGACACCAACCAAGCCACGCCCCACCCCTCCATTTACCTTAGCATCCCTATGTATTTGAAACGGAATAGATGTTTGCATGAATGCGCAATTAGGATGTCCAGTTTTAACCCTCTTTTGTTAACACCTCTCCCGGTATGGGGGCCCAAGATAAAGAGAAAGCACCCCTACCTATTGTTCCAGATACAATAGCGAGATGGAGGGATGTAGGGACAGTCTCACCCTCTTCAGATAAGAATGATATTTTCCTACCTCTTGGCCGATGTTGAAGAGGAAGAACAACAAAGGATTCGTTCAGAGATGAGCACTGTCACAGCAATGCTTGCATTTGAGATGGGATTATTCTTTCCCAAGCAGGCTGATGGCCATTGGTTACTCTTACTGTCAGTAAACGCATTTACACACTTGACAGGGAATTGTTTTCACCACAATTCAAACCCAACATTGCAAAGGACCCTAACCCAACACTCGATCTAAAAATATAAAAGTTAAAAAAAAAAAACGAAAAACGACAGCAACAGCAAAAACAAGGATAAAAAAAACACTGGAGATTTTAATGGATGCAGCAGATATTTAGTCATTTTCCCCAGACTTTTATCGTTAAGTTTATCAGAGTTATTATGAGGATTATCTTTTAAACACTGGAAAATATCGATATACAGTTTATATCATACTCAATATACATAGGGCTTTCAGCTTATAAAAACTGATAACGACCATTCAATTTACACTTGTCAGCCATTACATGGATGCTTGAGAGTGAGAAATTTTAGTGAGAGATTTTTTTTCCCAACAATAATCTATTGATATGAATATAATAATGAACTCTTCTTGGTTGTGCATCATGCTATTTACTCGACCACTGATTAAATACATTATTACATGTATCCAACATTCTATTGAAAAATCGTGGGGAGGCACGCATGACCTACAAACATAATAACGAGCATGATACACAAAGTGTTTTAAAATGGTTAAAATCAGAACTCTTGTGATTTTGGTATGGTCTGACGCCCAAATTTAGTGAACTATGCCGTTGAAAACATTGATTACAGATTTAATAGTTCCACTTCAATTTTGTGTATTTTTAGATAAGCTCGGTTATCATAATGATCTGAGGCTATCACAATGGTAATTACATACTACATGTACATGTATCACAATTACTCTTCACACAAACATACTACATGTACATGTATCACAATTACTCTTCACACAAACATACTACATGTACATGTATAAGCAATATGCTTAAAACCATTCTTGAGTAATTGAACAATGATATACATAGCTTTTTTTTAATCGAAACAATGTTTGTTTATATATGTCTGTGTAATTTCTAACGAACTTGAGGTGAACATGAATACATAATCACAATCAGATTGTGTGGACATTTATATACGCTGTTCAATCTTAGGCACACCTTTCCCAATTAGCATGCGTTGCATTAACTGAACCTTAACCTAACCTTTTTAAACTTCAATTCAAGATTGTTCGATTGTATTTTTTTTCAAACAAACATTACAAGCATATAATTCCACTGAAATATTAAGAGGTATATAGTACAGTAACGGAGGGAGGGGGGGCGGGGGGCATGTTGAAATTTAGTTGAAAGAACAAAACGTCATCTGTTCTTGACAAAATAGGATAAAACGAAAGAAAAATAAGGAAGGTGACGGATGGACTTAACCCTATGCATCGCAACGCATTTCCAATGATTTTCAATTCTATATAAATCTATAATTTTTTTTCAGAAAATATATGTACGTGTTGGGGCACTGGACTGGACTCCCCCCCCCCCCCCCCCCCCACAAGAAAAAAGATCTCCTTGTGTGTGCATCTCATCCGATTTCCTGATTTCGAATAGTGGTTTTAAATCCCAGTCGATATAATGATACTCCCCTCTCCACACGATGGGGACGTAAGGTCTGCCCTGTCAACCTCTCATATTGAGGTTCCTATTCACAACCCCCAATCAGGCGTACCACCATTGTCTCTGCTAAATCCTCTCCTATTCTTCCCGTCTCCGCCCCATCAGCACCGATTCTTCGCTCTTCTATTGATACTTACCCATCCTCTCTCGCACACCATAGGGTGCTATTCTTTCCGGGTTTTCAATCATCTATTCAGCAAGTCTCGCTTTAGGATCTATTCTTGTGTCCGCACGTCCTAATCATTGGTAAAGATTGTTATTTTGGGCAATCATTGTGTTTCCTCAAGAAAATCGCCTTCTATGTGCTAATGAGGCGCATCATGTCATCAATGCCCATCAATAGTGGTCAGGTATCTGAAAACACACCTGTCAGAGCAACTATCTGCTCATTGAATATTGTTTTATCTCAAAAAATAGATAAATAAATAAATTAGAAACTAGAATATCAATTACACTCCCGATCGATATTCCGTTTCAGAACAGAAAATGATTGTTTATTGAAATTTCCGATTCTAAAAAATCGGAAATTGAATATAAGAATTAATGAGATATTGAGAAAAAAAATAACTACTTCAATTCTTTTGTCATTTGTCATTACATTCATGTGAAATGTTTAATTTGTCTCTCGGTTTTTTTTAACTTAAAAACATAACGACAAAAAACCCTTTCCTCTAAACAAAAGTAACATAATTGTTTGTAGGTAATGTCTATCACCATTCTGAATATCTTAGGTTTAAAAATCAGCGCAGTATGCGTGATTGCTTGGCCCAAATTATGACGTTATCACTGAACAAAGCTGACTAATGGTAGGAGCCGAAAAGCTGGCTAGAAAATCAACATTTAATTATACGTGAGAACCATCATTTTCATCATTTTCTTGGTACATGGTGCTCACATAAAGACCCTTGTGACTGTTACAATGTGACACGATTTCTCGTTGTACAAACCAGATGGCGGATCGGACTCCAAGAGGGAAACTCATTATTCACTGTTATAGGGTCTGAAATATTTCTACAACTATATTTTTGTAGGCGTAGATGGCAGCCTTCAATATTCAGTCTTCTCAAAACGAAAGTGAAAAGATCTACTTGGACAGCCGACGTTGAAAATTTTATTTTATCATAGTAAAAACGACAATAATAATAAAAATACATCCCATTTACCCAGGGTAGCCGCTTCAGTTCTCCAAACTGTTCTTCAAACTGGACCTGCAATAAGAAAGCTATCATTACCCCGGTTTATTGGATTTAAGCATGCATACGTCCGATTAATTACTCCTTTTTCACTCTTTTCATTGCTTTTGGGAAGTATTCCTGCAGGGAGATTCAATTAATAACTCACCCCCAAATAGACCAAGTCATACCTGACTACAGTGCGACACAATGTGAATACATTTTTTTTTGCTTTTGACTATTGGTGATGGGGTTGACCGATGAGTAGGAAATCATACACTGCAACGCTTCTAGGACGCTTTCACAAATAAAACATATGTTTCATCATTCCAGCCTCAGAGGGATAAAATAAAAGAACCTCAATTAAATCTTTTTTTTTTCAATTATCATTCTGCTATTTAATTATTACAGAATCGAAAATTTTCGGTCTTTAAGGGAATAATAGGCCTAATGATCGAGAGTGAAAGCATTATAATATCTTTATATATTTTTTTTCAACTTAAGTTAAAGCCGATTATCCCTTGGCCCAAACATTGAGGAAACAAAGTTGGTTTAAAGGGATATTTTTTTTCTTTTACTTGAGTCGAACTAGAAAAGGTAAAATTTTGCTGAGTGCTTTGAATTTAAACTCGCACCATTTAGGATATCGGATGATTTATCCGGTCGTGTCACACTCCCATGCATAAACGATGTTAACTTTAACGGAAAAAAATATCAAACAATGAATTTATAACATGATACAGTGTCCAATTGACAGATTGAGGCTGTAAAGAGCGAGGTACAGTATTGCACCGTTCTTGTTCTTTTTTTCCTGAACGTGCAAGTCAAAATGGTGCATTATTGCACCTGTACGTCCATGCCGCAGATTAAACCTTTCTGCGATGGTTTGCACCCCCTTTGCAACTTTAATTCTTAATTCTTAACATAGGGTGAAAAATAAATCATATCTAGTATGTTATGGGAACGACGATGCCCACACCAGCCTCTTTTTCATTCAAGCATCTTTAAAATTTTACCTTGGAATTTGTAATTTTTGTCGAATTTAGTGAAAAATTGGTCCTTATTTAATGTTGCAAATGCTTCTAATTTCAATTTTTCAATGACAGTTTTCAATAATTCAAGGTGTGCCATTTTCAACCCCGAATGTAATTTGCCCATCCGTTCGTCGCTATTTAAACAGAGACACATGATGACATTTCGTCATCGGGCATGTTCACCTAATGATATTTGCTGTATTTTCTGTAGTTATTTTTTATATTCAAAGTAATAATTCTGTATTGAATTTAGTGTCACTAGAAAATGAAGAAAAAAAATGTAAAACTTAAAATCCAAACACATTGTGTGTAGTAAAGGTTTTGGTCAACGGCATTTTTTCATAATATTTCTTTAAGATTCCATAATCCCTCTTTTATTTCTATGTTGAAATTATGAATTTGATTTTTATTCCTTCTATGTGAGAATCGTGATTGTGTTCTTTTTTATTGTAAATAAAGCAAAGTCAAGAACAGTGCAAAATCTATTCCTTTGGCAAGGGGACTAACTACTTGGGGAAATTGTTAAGACCAATACATCCAATATTGGATGTATATTGTTCAATAAACCTAAATGTAATATCCCCGCTGCTACTCTGATCCAATTGCTGAAATGTTTCACGTCAAAGATACATCAATAACGTTCCTGTATCAAAACTCAAATTCAACTATGCATAAAAGAAGGATTATTGGAACAAAAATGAAGGACATTTTCTTACTCCTTGAATATTACATGCCGAGTATCGACATCTACATAGCCATTACGGTATGGTGTTAAAATAGCCATAATTCCAAACCTTTAGTAAAATGGATGGCAAAAAAGGAATCAACATAATTTCACAAGTTAGCTGGTACTGTAAACCTTGGTCGAAAAGGTGTCGCAGTTTGAGAATAGACCAATTTCAAAACCATCCTCCCAAACGAGTTAGAAACATCTTCATTGGTCTTTGCGATATTATTTCGTCTCTTCCGAAATGGTTGGTTTTCCTTTTTGTATATATTTTGCCATTGTGGGTGATGATGGATGGTGGTGGTTTTCCAAGGTATGGTAGGACGATTTGCTAAACTTAAAATACCATTTAGTGGTTTCATACCAGCGTCTGTACCGTCGACATGGAATCTCAATCACGAAAACACTCGATCGGGCGTACGTGTTGCAATGAAAAACACTATCAAAATATCATGAGTACGGTGTTTGCAACATCTAATTGAATGAATGAATGTTACAAAATGGACTTGCAAGACGTGGTTTATTGACGTATCACTCAACTTTTGATAAGAGTAGTTTGTGGCAACACCCCCTGCTATCAAACGTAGATAATCCATACCTGTCTGTAATGTATGTAAAATGCAGACGACATTTGAGATTTTCATTACGATAACATTTACCCCTTTTATATATTCTGGTTGCATGGCCTTTAAATCTAAAAAAACGCCTTTAAACCTAAATTCATCACGGCCAGAACGCGTTGAATGCTTTTTTTTTCTTTGCGTCAGAGAACTCTGTGGCAGACACATTAGGCGGAAATTGAAAATACAGATTTTTCAGAGAGCACACGGGCTGAAGATTGTAAAAATGATTGAATCTGCAACTTAAATAAGCAAGTATGTCTCGTCACCAAAATTATTTCAGAATCATTACGAAAAGCAACATTAAAGAGGAAACCACCCCTTGATTTATCGTGCTATTATAGAATGAAGATAAATAAGATGATTTACAAACTGTGATAATTTGAGCAAATTCGAATTATTTGTTCAAAAGTTTTTTATTTTTTTATTTTTCTTTTTTTTTTTTTTCCTTTTTTTTGTTATTTTTTTTTTATTTTTTTATTTTTTTTTGTTTATTTCTTTTTTTCTTTTTTTTTTTTTTTTTTTTTTTTTTTTTTTTTTTTTTATAAAAAAATATTTTTTTTATATTTTCGCTTGAGTATATCATAATCTTTGTCGATTCTGCGATATTCTGGAAATAATCATGTCGAACCCTTATTCTAAGTTGGTCTTTAATCCACTTTCAAAATTCTTTGTACACAAAGTTAATTATGAGTTGTCCGCATAAGTACGTCACATTTTCTGCCAAATATGAAGACTGCACGGATCACCATCAGCATCAGGGTTTTTGATATCATATAGAATTAAACAATTCATAATTTTTAAACGGATAATAACACGATAATTTCAGAGGTGAGTTTCTATAACTTCCGATACAATATATTTCTGTAAGTTCGAATACCAATTGAAATCGGATTATGATTGTTGTTTCTGCAAAGTTCAATACATGGTGTACGGAGATATTGTCCACGACCCACTTTATTTTACGTTTTCATAATTTTACTATGTTGCTTGAAATTCTTGTCATGCACCGCCAACAGGCATTCTCAAACGATATCTCACGATCCATCGATATCGCTATGTTGAAGTTGTGAAGGTGACTTCTGATTTTGTTAGGTAATGCACGTGTGACGTCTATTGTTTTAAAAACTGTCTATTTTTTCTTTTGATTTTAATGTAGGTACTTGGTCCTGCATTGGAGAAACACACTATGGAGTAATGATTAGTAATGCGATCCAAATCATGGAAAAAGTGGAACACACATGCAAGAATGCCCGTAACCAACCGGAAGTGTGTATCTCGACAAACATTACTTGTTTACGACATGTGAAAACTGTTGTTTTTATTTTCTGTTATTTTTATTTTCGGTGGCTTCTTCGTCATTTGTTACTTTGTTATTCTCATTGTTGTATACAACATATCCAACGAGGACCACCGGGTTAACCCTAAAAAGCCCAAGCTATTTTGATGTCTCTGTGGCCCAAGGGGGGGGGGGG
>BQKZ01001857.1:29384-45705 GCA_036244855.1 Temnopleurus reevesii | reverse complement strand
CCCCCCCCCCCCCACCTCTAGAACTTCCAAAATATTTGACGAATCGGGCTGAAATTTCGCACAGCAAGTCGTAATCCACAATTTCTGACCGTCGGAATTTCCCAATGTCACCGTTCGAGGGTGCAATTCAATAAAATACACTAATAATGGGTGAATGTTGTCCCTTTTGACATATATTCTTTTAAAATCAATGGACTGAAAAATGACTGAATGTGGTATTACCCCCTTAATATCTTAGAAACACATTCTATGACTTTATTACACATATTAGATGCATTTAAAGGTCAAAATAAGATAATAATTGCATCATGTCATATGTATCACAATATTGCTGATAGAGGGCGGCCGCGGCGCCATATGGCTTTTAAAAATCTCATGTTATTCCTTGATTGTTTTTTCTTTTTAAGCTCCAATCTTTACCAATATAATTTTCAGGGCTTTCTGGAAGAGTCTGGGGTACTCTTATTTGTAATAAGTTGGAAAAAGTATGTTTTAATATTCTTTTAAATATGTATGAAAAAGTGACTAAAAACAAGGAAAAACAAAAGATATTGTCGGAAAGCGTGTTGTCTGTTCAAGATGCACAGGAAAGAGAGCAAAAGCCAACTAAAAATCATAAACTGTGACCATTTCCACGCCTTTTTTTTTTAGATTTGAAGCTGAAAAACTGAAGTTATTCAAAAAACGGACAAACATGCTGTTTGTTTTGTGGTTGCCATGGCAAAATAAAATACGGGATAATAATGAAAATGGTATCATAATGTCTGCAACAAAATTTCAGAAAAAGCCATCAAATTTAAGCGAAATGGGACCGAAAATGTAGGAGTGGTTTAAGATTATGTGTTAGGGGGCACAATGTGCCCCTCTTGGGCTTTTTAGGGTTATTACCAGTTTTTATGCTGATCATGTTTTTTTTTCCTTTGTGAATATATTTTCATAAATGAATAATTAAATAATAGTGACTGGCCTTGAGGGAAATATGACATATAGTGCCTGAACTGGTATCATCATTGCCCGAGTCGTAAGACGAGGGCAATATGGTGCTTGTGAGGGCACTTTATGTCATATTTCCCGAAAAGCCAGTCACTATTTTAATTATTATCCGTAAACAATTAGTGAACTCACTTTTAAGTATCTGTTAATGCCTGCTCGAATGGAGTTGAGAGACGTCGTCTTGTAATGAGATCGGTCCACTCTCCTTACTTCAATGTTCATAAAACTTCGCGAGAAGAGGTGCAATTTCACACTTTTTCAGTCTCTGAAATTCAATCTCGTGTCCTTTTTCAGCGAGGTAATCCCTGAAAACTTTAACAGATCCTTTTGTCACCTGTTTAGTTCTATTTGAGTCCTTATCTTGTAAAATCGATTGATATTGCTGGTCGTTTAAAGCCCCTGTATAGTTTTGGTAAAGCTTANTATGTCATGGTAAATATCCCCCGAATTCACACTTCTGTAAGCTTTACCAAAACTATACAGGGGCTTTAAGCTCCAATCTTTACCAATATAATTTTCAGGGCTTTCTGGAAGAGTCTGGGGTATTCTTATTTGTAATAAGTTGGAAAAAGTATGTTTTAATATTCTTTTAAATATGTATGAAAACGTGACTAAAAACAAGGAAAAACAAAAGATATTGTCGGAAAGCGTGTTGTCTGTTCAAGATGCACAGGAAAGAGAGCAAAAGCCAACTAAAAATCATAAACTGTGACCATTTCCACGCCTTTTTTTTTTAGATTTGAAGCTGAAAAACTGAAGTTATTCAAAAAACGGACAAACATGCTGTTTGTTTTGTGGTTGCCATGGCAAAATAAAATACGGGATAATAATGAAAATGGTATCATAATGTCTGCAACAAAATTTCGGAAAAAGCCATCAAATTTGAGCGAAATGGGACCGAAAATGTAGGAGTGGTTTAAGATTATGTGTTAGGGGGCACAATGTGCCCTCCTTGGGCTTTTTAGGGTTATTACCAGTTTTTATGCTGATCATGTTTTTTTTTCCTTTGTGAATATATTTTCATAAATGAATAATTGAATATATTTCTTTTTTAACATAAAACTGTATTATAGGAATATTTGTGCTACATCTCATAACTTACTCAAATGTTTGAAGCGCTATTGTCTCTGAATTGAAATGATCAACTCTGGCGAATAATCATTGATATGGATAGAGATAGAAATATGTCGTAGTAGCACATTAATGCTGCTCGTACTTAATAAGGAAAATAGTCCTCCAAGTCCGGAAACGGACAGTCTGCGGCAATACTAGATAAGGGGTAATACTGCTATCCTCAACAAGGGTGCAATACTATGCTTTGAGACGGCCTCACGTAGTCCCCGTATTATGTTCTGGAATTATTGTTAGATATCTTTACCGTTTAAGTCCGTCACAAGTAGACGACGAACATTATAATTCTATCATTCCAATATATCATTAGCTTACGATAGGTGACCCCTGCATTTATGATATTTGTGTTTACTATTCTAAAAAAGAATGCATCTACTTGTTTCTCTGTACAAGTTATAATTTCATGAATTTGTACATTTGTTGAATAAATGCAGAAACATCTGCTAAAAAATATCGGCAATACATTTGAAATACGCTTCTTCCGTTTGCATCAACAGCTTCTAAAAGGCGACATTGCATCCTTTTGGCAGTGCAATATTTGATGATGTATTTGTGAATGATGGAACAGACTCTGGGTCAGAAAAGAAATCTAGCTGGATCAAGAGAAAAAAACTAAACAAACAGTGCAAAAATGTGTGAGAATGTTACGAATATTTCAAAGATATCACGCAACAGTGATTTTTCAGGGAATTTGATTTTTTTTTTGTCAAGCGATATGACATTTATGTCATGCACTTATTTGCAATTACTTTATCGTATCCCAATGTTTTAAAACCCCGATTTTTATCCTTTGACAATTTTTTTTTATCTCCATAAATACATGGGTGCTTTACTGACAGATTTAGATTTTTGGATATGTACTAACAGATATGCATTTATATGTTATAATGGATTCTAAAAAAGGTTATGATATGATAACACTCGGGAAGGGCAAGACATATATCATAAGACGTCACCAAAATAACTAATTTGCATCAGAAATGACGGCTCAGATATATTATTTAAATGGTCATAACTGTCATTTTTATTTTCCTATTTGCTTCAAACTTAACTGTCTAAGGTTTTCTGATTTTAGTCAAAGAAGAGATTTTCTTGCCTTTATATAGCCAGTCAAAAATAATTTGATATGATTAATTTGCGGGCTTCATGCACCCTTCTCACTAATTTTTGATGTCGCATTTTCCGTTCTGATGAAATAGCAAAATCAAATCATGAAACGCACACGGACACACACAAACATAAGAATATGCATTTAATACCCCAGTCACATAGAGACTCCGACTGAACACGATTTAACACATCTTTTTATTCGGAGGCAGTTTTCCGTGAATTTAACGAAGAGTTGTGTTCAATCGTGTTGCTTNAATTCTGTGCATGAGAAGCTGTCCTTTATCAAGAAAGAAAATACTGAATCAGCGTCGGGGGCTACGACGCTGAAATATTTTGCACACTTTAGGTTATAACTTTTCCAAACCTTGGTCATTTTCCGCACAATCTTTTGTACAATATGTTAATGATATCATGTTTCATTTTATATAGATTTGAAGAAAAAATTGGCGATAAAAATATTCGCTTTTACCAAAACTGTACTTGGGCTTTAATTGTCTAAGGTTTTCTGATTTTAGTCAAAGAAGAAATTTTCTTGCCTTTATATAGCCAGTCAAAAATAATTTTATATGATTCACCCTTCACCCTTCTCACTAATTTTTGATGTCGCATTTTCCGTTCTGATGAAATAGCAAAATCAAATCATGAAACGCACACGGACACACACAAACATAAGAATATGCATTTAATACCCCAGTCACATAGAGACTCCGACTGGACACGATTTAACACATCTTTTTATTCGGAGGCAGTTTTCCGTGAATTTAACGAAGAGTTGTGTTCAATCGTGTTGCTTCCGGGCTCCTCTGTAACTAGCGCTCCACATCAAAACATCTTGCTTGGATTGAAAGCACAAACATTAAACAAACAGATAAAACAAAAACGTTTGAGCGAAAACGGACAATAAGTAAGAAAGTTATGCATATTTGAAAAATATCTAAACTTTGGCAACTTTGGGTCACGTGACATGACGTAATGATGACGTAGGTTCCGCATTTCTCTAAAACAGATGTATTATATCCTTTTGCTTTTTTATGCTCTGTTCTGAAGACATTGGGCGTAAAACGAATTCTTCTTCTCAACGAATTCATCTAGTCGAATATATACTGTTAATTATAACTTCTGAAATAGCGATAAATATTATTTCAATAAACAATATGTTAAAGAAGAAATATGTATCTTGTGTTGTAATTATGCTTTCACGACAGCAAACGTACGGTTACCCCTGTAAATTCTGGTATAGGATTTTTTTTCGCTTTCGATTTACAATGACAAAAATAATACAAAATAACATAAAAACAAAAAACATAATGATTTGAACAAAAACAATATGATCTAAAGGAAAATAATTATTGATAATATTAATTGTCATATTTGTGCAATTAATCAATAGCATAATTGTAATTGTTAGAACTAGACGATACGCCATTGAAGGGTTGAACATTTTTATTCTGTGAATAAATCTTCATGTTATTGATTGTTTATTGAAATCATATTTTTTCAATGAGTTATCACTTCTCAATCATCAAAAAGCTTATTTGAAGCTTTACATTTTGTGGTCATAATTGTTGATTATTCATTAAGAAAATAAATAGTAATTTGCTCTCACACCCCCAAAACAACAAGGGAGTAAGCAATGATATATAATAAGCCAATTGCAGAGAAGTGACGAACAGACGTAATCACCATTCTATGCCACGTGATCCAAATTTGCTGTTTGAGTTATTTTTACATACCCTCAAAAAATATTAAACATTTTTAACTTGTTATCCGATTTCGGTCAAACTTTTGTTATGTTCGTCTAATTTTTGCGCTTTTATTTATGGTGTGGAGTAACTGTTTAATAAACGCAAACATAATTTCAAACCATGCTGTACATCCTTATAAACACGTTTACATAGTGTTATTCGGAAGAAAAAATGTTACTATGAATAAAAAAAAAATGAATAACACAGGCAGATCGACACATGTACAGATCCATACATTCAACAAGACGCACACACACACACACACACACACACACACACACACACACACACACACACAATATGTACATACATAAACGTACTCATAAACGCATAAACATGCACATACAACATAACAACGATACCACGCATTTAATCGTACATCAGGATAAAAAAAAAAATAATGACAATATCTTTTTTTCCGCACTGACTCCTTTTATTATGGTAAGTTCATTAATCTAAAAACAATTGGACCGTATTCCGATAGCGACCTTTAAGGTGGAATTACACCCAGACAATAGTGAAATGTCAGTAAATGACGACAAATCAGATGAACAAACTGTGAAAATGTGAGCAAAATTGGATAATCCGTTCAAAAGTTATGAATTTTCAAAGTTATCATTTCCACCTCTGCTGGGCATCCTTGAATTGGCATGCGTTTAGCTAATTAGCATAATCTGTGACGTCATACATGGAAAACTCCTCATTCACTTTGCATATAAAGTTATTGAATATGGATCAATATCATGCTTCAAATGAGGAATCAACCCCGTTCTTTCTGGAATGCTTGCAGAATTGATGTGGCTATAGTATATATAACCGAAAAACTGTTTTTTTTTTTCTACTTTTCTGGAAAAACAGGAAAATGTGAAATTTTGTGTACAAAGCGAATGGAGAGTTCTCCATGTTGGCATCCATTTTGTGCATGTACATTTGCCAATTCAAGGAGCCCATGAGGGGTGTAAATAAAAACTTTGGAAATTCATAACTTTTGAATGGATTATCCGATTTTGCTCAATTTTTTCTTCATTTAATGATAGCAATTTAATGTCTGAGTGTAGTTCCCTTTAAGTTAACCCTGGTCTAAATCTGTGGTTTAAGTATGGGTAGCCAAAAGTGCAAAAATATTATTTATAATTAATAATTCGTATTAATATTAACTGCTCTCTTTTCACATGCTCTAATAATGTAGAAAGCTATTGAAGTTTCTATTCTGAGACAGTTTTAAATAATATGAGTGCCAAATGTGCTGGTAAATTAAACATCGACTATTGTAGATGCAAGCCTCTTTTGGCTCGCCATACTTTAACCACAGATTTAAACTCTAGTTTAAGTTAAACCTGATATCAGAATACGAGCCAATGAGATTTTACAATGCTGCTTCACACCCTCCCCTCCCGAAGAGGTAATTGTACTGTTCTCTACTTATTTTTTCATGAAATATCTAAATATATATAACTGGAAAAAACACGAAAAGTGTCATAGATTCCCTTGATAATAGTTTTGAAAGTACAGCTGTTCTTATTTTACTCTTTTACAAGTTTTGTATTTTTTCTTGTTTAATTGTAGCATTTACGTAAAGTACAAATGCCTATATTCCACTGCAGTTACAAATTTTACGAATAGAATATTGCATTTCTACCTAATCCTTTGACACAATTTCCTATATACTTCCTACTCACTGTCTACAATTTGACTATGAGGATAATCAGAATGCGGATTTTTTGATGCATGTAGATTAATAGAGATGGCGTTTCCTTTAAGAGAAAAACACCACAATTAATAATTAATCATAAGGTTAATCATAAGCCGTTTGATCCTTTTTTCATAGTCTCCCAGTACCAATGGTTCCCGAGTATCAATAAAACAACGACACATCGTTAAAACGCAATGAACGGCCGGTCATCATCTTCTCGATCCTGGTTATCATTAGTGGAGAACTGCAATGTGAAAAGAACACAAAATAATGTCATTGTGATATTTTCTTTTAAATCAACTAATTCAGATAGTTTATAACTTAACCCTGGTGGGATGAGTTTTGTTTAAATGCTTGAACATGTTGAATGCATGGATGATCGGGATTTCAAGTAAAACCGATTAACGTGTTTACATTGTTTCGTAGGGCTCTGTTTTTTTTCGAAACGTTTAAATGATATCAAGTTCTAAATGAATTATTACAAAATGTAACAGACTTAAAAGAAGCGTTCATCTCTACCACTCCTCGAAAGCAGGTCTGTCGGTCTGATGACCGGCTGGAAACTTTGCTTTTTAGTTGCTTTTAATTGTATGAGGTGCGCTTCTATTTGTAACTTAATTTCTTGCTTACGTAATTAACTGACGCCATAGGCGAGTTTAGAACCGTGACCCTCTGGTTGAAAATCGAAACTAAGAGAAACGACATCACGTTGCCTCAATTCAAACTGGTTTTAATTTCATTTGGGCATTGGGATGTTAACATATATATCGTCAGGAGACATGTTAGATGGATAAAAATAAAACTTTTGGAAAAATGCCAAGCTGAGTATTCGTATTGTTTTTAAATATTCTAATGATATTTCGTTATGCTATTCCATAGAACTTATATTACATCATAGACTTAGAAATACAATATTGAATAATTGATAATTGTTCTGTATTTCCTCGGCAACAAGCAGTGCGCGTCTTTAAATGTTGTCGAAAACTGCCCCTCGCATTATTCTCCTTCGAATGATACCAGATGCTGTGATTATGCAACATGTACCTTCTTTGTCATTGATCTGAAATTATTCATATTCACGCCATGATAACTTCAGCTCACTGGTTATCTGGTTCAGAACATCAGTTGTAATTCACAGATCATTAGGCAAGCGTACGCAGACAACACGCTTTTCAAATGGTCAATATTGCAATATTCAATGAAACTTGTAGCGGTTCATTCACCTTTTATGGCATATTTCTCATGCGTGCCAGACACAAATTGATACATTTTAACTGGACGCGCATACCTGAGAATTTTACCCAATCAGGGTGTTTGTTTATAGACTGCGCCAAATGAACGCTTTTGTATAGTAGTCAGCGAACTCGGAGTCATCAAATCAGAAAATTGTGAGACGTGTCCAAGAGCGATCCTGAAACCTGGCGTGCAAATTATAACACTTCTGGAGTGATGTGTTTTCTCTAAGAAGCAAGTCAACCTCTTCTTGTACACCCCCCATTTGTCACTGATTTACTTGATTTATCATCTTTCATTTTGGAGAAATCACTCTTCGCTGACAAGGCAACGCGAATAATATAATTTCCTATTTCGAGCTAGCTCAAACCGTCCCTACTCGCGATAGACCACAAGCGCCCTCTTACGGACTGAATCGCAATCCCGAAGACCACATACCACTAAATGTCAGGTGATTATTGTTGGTCGGGTGACATCGTACAAAAGATATTCATATAATTAAAAGAAATAATAATATAAAGTCAATGGCAGGTATTCCAGCAATATTTTTCATATGAGCATTAAAAGGAACTATTGGTGGTTTGGATGAGTCCCATGAGATGCCAGTAATTGGTCCAGATTGCGTGATCCACGGCTGAGATCTGAAAGGGGGGGGGGGGGGGGTTAAAGAAACCCCCCCCCCCCCCCCCCCCAGTATAAACTTGGTATGAAAAAGCCCAGTTAAAATAGGGTTAATGCCTATGAACTTATGCATGTACTGCACATACTATTCTAAGCACGTCAAAGCTTCATGTCGTTCTGCTTATAATCTTAAAACCTGATATCATATTTTTTTAGCTTGTTATTGTTTTAACTTTGACAGACAAATTTAAGTGATCAGATTTGGGGTTCACGGGGTAAAGTTCACAGTGCTTTAAATTTGAAAAAAAAAATGGCGGAGGCATCACGCGATCAGAATAGTGTGTACTAGCTAGATTCATCTAGTATACACAATAAGGTCGAATGCAGACCACCCTCTAAAGCTTCTAAAGCGTGTTACATTTTCATGTCTCATTGTCTTTATTTCTCTTAATGAAATTTAGTAATACATTGATCATCTATTTATACAAGTCCTTTCTCATACATCCTTAAAAATAAGCTTCTGATATTTTTAGCGAATATATTTTTTATATACCCAAAGCAGAGCCATGCATGCTCGAGAAAAAGAACAAGAATCCCTGTTCATTGCTATGCCCAATAATATTATGAGCACTGAATATCATGAGTGATTTTCCGAGTCAAATATATAATATAAATGGCAAAATACAAAAACAAATCCGTGAAAAGAAATATGAGGCTTTTACTTTAATGGACACTCAGCAAAATGTGTTGGGCTAATTTCCAACTCAAGTGTCGGGTAATGTCTTCCTCATCTTTTAGGCAAATATTTATTATCTTCAATCAATATATTTTCAACTTACCCTGCAATATATTTCCCATGCAGTAAAGGACTTTGGCAATTCGCCCAACAATAATCGGTTGGGTTGATTTTTTGCCCAACACTTTTTGCAGTGTTCCCTTACCATACAATCATCTCTGATCATAACTTACACAGGTAACAAAAGTTGCAGTTGTACTCTACTTTCCCGAAGGCGTATGTTTTCTTCCAGGCGTCCTCTGGAAACACAATTGGGCACGACCCGACGGAAATTGTACACGAATCATAGTCAATTCTCACTTTAACCTTTCCTCCTGATGTGCATCCTTGGCTCACATCTAAAATGTATATAATGGACAATCAAACGTTTACGGCAATGTTTCATTATTGGAATGACTCAAATGATGTCCATCTGATGGAATGTGCTCATTGAACGCGGAAAAATCAGATGAGCAACTGTGACAATTTGAGCAAAATCAGACAATCCGTTCGAATTTTCAATTTCACAGAGAGATGACGATCCGTGCGATCGACAACGTCGACGGAATCTGTAACGTAATGTCGGGCACCTCTTCTTTCACTCTGTACATAGAATTTTGAAAAATTAACCAATATCACATTTAGTGTAAGAGTCTAACATGATTCTCCTGCTATACTCAACCGGAAAAAACAATATTTTATTGACTTTTCTGATGAAAAAATATACAAAGTGAATGAGCGGTGGTCCGACATGACGTCACGGATTCCCTCGGTGTTGCCGATGGCACGGATCCCCTTCAGCCGCAGTAATCGTCATCTCTCTGGGACTTTAAAAAATAATTAATCTTTTACGGGTTTGCTGATTTTGCTCAAATTTTAAACAGTTGTTCGTCTGATTTTTCTTCATTTAATGAGAGCACGTGAATTCCAAGAGTTATATCGCGTTGATTTCACAAGATACTATGGATTAAAAACTTTGCAATTTGCTTTGCATACATTTGTATAATGATATCATTTATTTAACATTGAAAGTAGGGTTAGAGGAGACAGCTATGCTTATGGAAAGGCTGACTGATTGATTGATTTGATCGGATCTATGGTAACAAAAAAAATTACGCGGATTCCCGACATTAGATCGATTCCAAGTTAGTAACTGGTCTTCCTTGGGTGCCATTCTATACATAAAACACTATTCCAATATATATACACATATATACAAATAAAACAAACATGATAAAATCACGCACATTACACAAATGAATATAAATATCTTTGACAATGAGAGAAAAAAACGTATGAAGAAATTAGGCAAGATTATGAAAACGAATAATGGCAAGACGTTCGGGCCTAGGGGTTACAGGGGAATGAGTTTGTGAAAAATATACCGTTTGAATAATTATCATTAAAATATTCAGAACTTTATTTCTTGTCAGATTTAATCACCTTAACACCTTTTCTATCTGTTCGTCTGATATTTCTGCTTTAACATGTCGAAACAAGAGTTTTCTGTAGCAGACCCAGTCTTTAATTGTTATTACTTTCGATCACTTCATCAACGCCTTATCATCATGCTGGGTGATCGAAGAGTAACTTACAAAAGTTCCGTTCGATGTGTACCCTCCTATGTCATATATATTGCAACATAGACCCACTCTTAATTACTTCAGGACACACGTGTAATCAATTTCATGCACTGGCCATATGGAGAAAAATGTTATGAAATATCTCAGGATTAGTTTCTTTACTCAAGAACGATATTTTTTTGGAAATATATTGCTCATTCTCAAAATAATTATAAAAATACATGCCCTGAAGGAACTGAGAGTGATGTCTTCTACTAAGGTTGTCTATTCTATTTGCACTGTGTGGGGGTATAGATTTTGACACTTTTTGTTATCAGAAGTTGTCAAGAAGTCATGGAATATTTTCAAAAGAANGGGGGGGATAACAGAGTGAAATGCCGAATAAAGTAGAAAAGAAAGGAAAAATAAGAGAGGAAGAGTGAGAGAGTAGGATGCATGTGAGTTTGATACCATCTAAATACATATAAACATGTTCTATAAGTATATCTTTAAAAAGAAATATTTTGCTATATATGTATTCTTTTTACAAGATAAAATAGCCAGCCATAAACTCATTAGAGGTTTGTTATATTTGTGTTGTGACATTGGAATGAAAAACATTAAATATTTTCAGCATAGTCAGTCAATAACAGTAATTTCAGTTTGCGTTTAAATACTTCAGGACACACGTGTAATCAATTTCATGCACTGGCCATATGGAGAAAAATGTTATGAAATATCTCAGGATTAGTTTCTTTACTCAAGAACGATATTTTTTTTGGAAATATATTGCTCATTCTCAAAATAATTATAAAAATACATGCCCTGAAGGAACTGAGAGTGATGTCTTCTACTAAGGTTGTCTATTCTATTTGCACTGTGTGGGGGTATAGATTTTGACACTTTTTGTTATCAGAAGTTGTCAAGAAGTCATGGAATATTTTCAAAAGAAAGGGAAAAACATTTTGCGAGAAGCCGCTGACTAATTTGGAAAGACCAATCGTCTTTGGTCTTTGGCTCCTAAGGCATAACTCAAATAAGAATTGTTTTATCCTACATGATTTACAAACCGTGTATGATGTTTTAATTTCAACAATAGATGTTTGTGATTTTTTTTTACATTTAAAGAAAAATAAGAAAAGTACGACAGGTGAATCAATGGAAAACAAATATAATTTTACTATCATGTTGCAATACCGTACTTGTGGCGTGGGAGGGTACAATTGTTTTAACACTACGACACAGGCTATTAAATACCGATCTTCATCACAAACGAAAATTTGGCCAAACATTGATATGTCTCAATTTCTTTATAACAATTACTCACCAATGATTTCTGAATCAGGGTCGTCTTCATCTTTACTATTCTGGAAGTGAAGTCGAAATTTCCCGTCAGTCTTCAGTTCAAATTCAATGTATGGCTGGTCACGTGTTCCCAAAAAGATAAAATTGTTGCAGTCTGTGTAACATATAAAAATGGAAATCATTTGGATGAGTACCCGCATGTATATAAACAGACTTCTAATTCTAAAAACATAACATATTTTCTGTACCTGAACTCGTTTTGTCACCCAGTTCATTGATCATGTTGATTGATTGATTCTATTTCCTACCGTATATCATAGGAATAGAAATTACAAAATACAGAATATAAACCCCTCAAAAAAGTAACACCACTCGGGTTTGAGGGGGGGGGGGGTAACTTTGTTTTCAGCGATCTATGAAAGTTGAGAGTAGTGTTATTTAAATACATTATTCTCCTTTACAATGATTTGCAAAATGCCCCGATTATGCAATCATGGAATGATAAGTACAGCAGATTATAATGCAAAGTCAGAAGTGAAATGTTGTAAAATGCATAGTTCTTTAACGACAGTTCGAATTTCTTAAAACGGCTCGTGTTGATTTGAATTTTTACAATTAGGAATTGCTGCTCATCAAATCTTCTTCGGGCCCAAGCAATGGCCAACCCCTAACAGGGTTATAGAAAGTCGATGTTGCCATTGAATACTTGTAGGATAAGCTTTGCAGGTCTGTCAGACAGAGAGTGACTGATTGTACAGAATAAGCTATACTTTGCTTGGTTCTGATTGAAGAGGAGAGCGCCATTCCAGAGGCTCTTGTGACGAGATTGGTCATGCTGTCGGAGTGGGTCATCTACCTTCTACTAGCTTGGGAGGTATTGAATCCTCAATTTCAGTCCCTTCATTGTCTTTTCAAAATTTGAATAAGGAGACTCGAAATCAATCTGATTCGGTTTCCCTCTATCATGTCTATCATGAATTCGCTACTAGAAGCAGTAAATTTTGCAACATTTCACTTCGAACTTCACATTATTGTCAAGTGCACTAATCATTCCAAAGCAAATGACATGTCATTGTTAAGATGAATATTGTAGCTTTTTAATGACACCACTTTCAACTTGCATATAGATCAGTGAAAAAAGTTATCCCGACCCCTAAAACCTAAGTTGCGTTACTTTTTTGAGGGGCTGAAACATATACAACCGGAAATAGGTCGATGTTGCAGCAATTCGATATGACCATGAATGCAAACCGTATTATCTTGACCACGAGGGTTCACATGGTTCATACGCGTAATTATTTCTGCATAGACCCCTGTGTTATTTGGCATTCTAAAAATCATATGAATTCATCTGTAGATTAGGTCAAGGGCGGCGGAACCGGGGGGCAGGGGGCTCTTGCCCCTCAAAAAAATTTCCAGTATGAAAAAAATGTGCCCCTTTTCTGGGTCAAAATGCCCTTTTTCCTTTGTCAAACGAAGCTTCCTTTTCCCACGTACCAAATAGATTAAGATTAATAGCACATAACTATTTTGTAAAGTTGTATTGCCATACTTTAAAAGGGCATGTTGCACCAAATTTAATATTATGTTTGCACCCTTTTAACTTACTTACTTGCCCTCTTTGAAATGACCCTTGAACATGGCATTACAAATATGCCCTTGTTGTACTCGTATATATTCTCCCTGAAGGGGTTTTGTGATGATTTGCACTCACATGAAATAAATGAATCGACTATCAGTAAATGGATTATTTTCATGCCCAAGGGGCAGCATACATATGAAGGAGGGGCAGGAGTTAGTGCCCCCAACAAATAATAACGTTTGAAAATGTGCCCCTTTTCTGTGTCAAAGTTACCCTTTTCTTAATCAAAAGAAACAACACAAATTATTTTTGCTTATTCACAAAACATAATTTAACAAAACTAACAATAGACTTTCTGATGTCAAGGGGGCATCATACGGGATCGGGGGAATGATGGGAGTGGGGACAAGTGCCTCATCCCCCAAGGGCTATTTTCATCCCCAGGGAGGGGGCAGCATACCGTGGGCGGGGGCTAGGGGAGGGAGCAAATACCTCCCCAATTTCTAACATGAGGAAATGTGCCCTTATCCTGAGTCAAAGAAGCCTTTTTCAGATTTAAAAGAAACGGAACACACGCAATGGCTTCCGACATGTCTCTCAGAGCCGGGCTATGTGCCCCTACAGATGCCAGGAAAATACATCTTAGAATAGCAAAATCAAATATTTTCTGGGGCGGCTCCCAAAACTTCCCACTGAGGCTTCGAACCTGCCAGGAAAACACATTTTCCAATCGTAAATATCAAACAATTTCTGGGGCAGGTCCCAAAACTTTTTACTGGGGCTTCGGACTTCGTATATGCGCCTATAGCCCCTACAGATGCCAGGAAAACACATCTTAGAATAGTAAAAATTAAAAAATTTCTTGAGCGGCTTCCCAAACTTCACACTGGGGGCATCGGACCCAGTATATTTATGCCTTTATGAGGAAAACTAATTTTAGAATCGTAAAAATAAAAAATTTCTGGTAAGCTCCCAAATTCAGCATGATTAGATAGAATTTGATAAGAATAATTATACCGCCATATAATACAAGTAGTTTTGAATTCAAAATGATAAAGTCCACTTTCTTGTCGATATCGTGCAATTGACGATACATGTTTTTGTCACCACTACCCACTGGTAATGGTGACGAAAACATGTATCGTCAATTGCACGATATCGACAAGAAAGTGGACTTTATCATTTTGAATTCAAAACTACCTGTTGACCAGCTCATTTTTTGAGAAATTACCCTTACATAATAGCAACGTGTTATGAATCAAGAAACTTCATGTGGTAAATTGAGTCTCTCTTTAGTTGTGTCAAGTAGTTCCAGAAATCGAAAATTATTTTGTACCCCTTTGGATAAAGAAATGTAATATATTAATTTACTAAAATCCATAATGAATTGATTACTAATTCACATCTATTAATATTAATTAGTAATTCATCCGCGACAGTAATTTGCCAGTAACCATAACTACGCGTGTGTAACCACTAACACACATCGACATAACTTTCCTGACAAGTGCTCGTAAGTTTTGACGTTGGCTAAAAATAAAAGCCCATCGAATACCCATGATGGTGACAAATTAAATGCCTTAATTAGCGATGAATAAATTACCACTATCACATGTTAATAAGCGCGTAATAGCAATGCCAATTTGTAGCGAAATTGGATACTCATCATTAACATTTTTAAGCAACAAAATGATTGTCTCAGATTCAGATCATACAAAGAGGAGAACCGTAACAGATGAAAATTGATCATGGAAAGGCGAACCAAATTTAAATCTAAATTTCCTCTATTATACACACCCACTTGTTCGATATTACGAGTTATTCAAAACGTTTTGCATCATGTATGAACAACAATAACTCTCGTGTATAAAGGCCCGGGCACACCAAACACGGCACGGCAGCACGGCACGGTATATACGCGATTTCTCACCTGTGATTGGTCAATTGTGAAGCATCCTTTGCGCGGAGGAGCGCGCTGGCCAATAACAACCAAGATAGCGCGTAAATACCGTGCCGTGATGCCGTGCCGTGTTTGGTGTGCTCGGGCCTTAACTTGGATCTGTTAATAATTGCTTCATGCCATGATTGTGTAATTGTATTTGTTTGGAATAATATATATATTTTTCTTTCTAACATAGCTAGAACAATGTAAAATGTCATGTTCAATTGTTTCAAATACGTTACATACTGGGCGAAGACCAGATTCATGCTGGTTAATTGCAAAGAGAAATTTAATTCGCATTTCCAACTCTAAAATGTTGTCACAAACCTTCCTCTTTTCGCGATATGTTTAAACTTGTTTAAGCCTCTCTTACAACCGGGCGTGCGTCTTTTTAAAGCCTCTCTTACAACCGGGCGTGCGTCTTTGTAAGGCGTGCGCCTTCGCAATTTCTGGAAAGCGCAGAGTGGACGCAGGGTGATTTCCAAAGTCGAGCAGAAGTAAGTGGGAAGTACTTAATAAGTACGCGTGTCGTGCTCGAAGAGTGCGTCCTGCGAGTAATCTGTGCGCCTTTTTGGAAGTAGGAAGAAGTAAGTTGCACGTACGAGCTCTACTTCTAGCGCACTCACTAA
>BQKZ01001857.1:2125-15333 GCA_036244855.1 Temnopleurus reevesii | reverse complement strand
GGGGGGGGGGGGGGGGGGGGGGCTCCCCTGCTGTTCTCGGCCGTCGATTGCGCTATCGCCGCGAAAATTTGCACACGAGTAGAGTATCATGTAAACTACAAATTTGCATTTGTATGCATAAATTAGTTTAAGCTAATTTATGCATAAAAATGCATGTTGTACTCTAAATCACAAAATACTGGTGATAGAAAAGTTATTTTTTGTATTCCTGGTATCACATCGTACAATCCTACATACAAAATTGCATTGACAAAATTTGTTTTTTGTATATTTTATATTGTTTTTTGTTTTCAATTTCTTATGTATTTCATTGTTTTTCGACCTTTTGTTTTCTATTGCTTGTTGAACAAAATCTATTGCAATCATTTTTTGAAGCATAATTGTGCTAAAATAAATTGATTCTAGCCACTGGAAGCAAAATATGAATTTCTATTAATTAATTGAAAAAAAAAACAATTTGCCTCGACTTTGTACACGAAATCACGTTTTGGAGCAGTTTTGAGGCTGACAAGCGTGTATAAAACATTACGTAACGTCATAACATAAGGTCCGATTTCCGTGAAAAAGGTCTTAAAAGTTACGGGAAACTTGAAAGAAAAAATTGAGCGTGCGGCATTATCAGAAATTTTCGCGCGGCGAAATGATCGCGAAATCCGTCGAGGGAGCCCCCCCCCCCCCCTCCGGCCTAGTTAGGATTAAAGACATCTAATGTGTTCAATAAAGTCATGGAATATGTTCCTGAGATAAAACCAAATTTTAGTCATATTTCTGTTAATAATATTGGTTTTAATAGACCATAATATGTGAAAAGTGACAAATTCCTCCTTTTTAATGTATTTCTATCAATTGCGCCCTCATATGTTGACCTTGAGCAATTCCGATGGTCACAAATTGTAAATTACGACTTACTCTATATCTTTGCCGAATTCCAGTCCGATCCACCAAATATTGTGAAGGTGTTCGAGGGGCCCCTTGGGCCACGGAGGCATCACATTTGCTTGTCCTTTTTATGGTTAAATTGTATTGAGTTTTTTTTTGTTTTGTTTTTTTGTTAAAGCCTAAGTAAAGTTTTGGTAAAAGCGAATATTTGTATCCCAAGGTTTTGTCTTCATATCTATATAAAATGAATTGTAGTATCAGCAACCTAATGCACACAAGATTGTGCCAAAAATGAATTAGTTTTGGAAAAACTATAACCAAAAGTGTGAAAAATTTATTAGTGTCGTGTTCCCCCGGCCGACACTAAATCACTGTTTTCTTTCTTGATAAAAGACAACTTCTCATGCTCAGAAATGAATGAAATTTCATAATTTAATTGTTGTGTATATCTCTATATCATTCTATTGTCAAATGCCGGAAATAACTTTGTATATACCCAAAAACAAGCAAAGAATTCTCTTAACCAAGAGAGGACGCTAATATAAATTAAAACCCAAGAACAGTTTTTGTAAAAGCGAATACTTTTTCACCAAATTTTGAGCTCAAATCTACATAAAATGAAACATGATATAATAAACATTTTGTACAAAAGATTGTGCGAAAAATGAGCAAGTTTGGGAAAAGTTATTACCTAAATGTGCAAAATATTTCAGCGTAGTGTCCCCCGACGCTAATTCAATATATTCTTTCTTGATAAAGGACAAATTCTCATGCACAGGATTGGATGAAAATTTCAGAATTTATTCATTGTGTATTCCTTTGTATCATGCTTTAATCAAATCTTGGAAATAAGAGGGCGCTAAATACGATTTAACGGTCAAATTCAAATTTTCAAAAGAATTAGCTGGTAGAAAAATATACCTTGGTTTTAAAATGTGTATAAAAATTATATATCATGGTAAATATCCCAAAAATTCACATTTCTTAATCTTTACCAAAACTATACTTGGGCTTTAACGGTCAAATTCAAATTTTCAAAAGAAGCAATTCGTCAAAAATATCCTATGGTCTCAAAATGTGTATAAGAATCATATGTCGTGATAAACATCCAAAAAATTCTTATTTCTCAATCTTTATCAAAACTATACTTGGGCTTTACATTTTGTCACTACATTTTTCTCAAACTGTTGAATATATAAATATATATACATGTATATATATTCAAATCTGATGGATGCCATGTTTTATTGACAATTTTTAGGCCCATATTACTATGGTGGCCCTTGTGGTGTTCATATGTCAAACTTGTTTCACAATTCCCTGCCATTTCTGTTGTTTCACCCATTTTCCTATTTTCGAGAAAAAAAAAATTGTACCTGACTTATTATGCCCATTATGGGTTACTATAATGTTCACAGGTAATTGATGAAGAAAAAACGAAAACTTGCGTATTCATCAATTTCAATTAAAATATCTTAACTTTTGAGGAAAATTAACACATTCGAGCTGTTGATCTGTAAATGGAGGGTAATAAGGTGCAACTCTAGGTCATGCTGTTATCTTATTTGAAGTTACAATTTTACATGAATATGAAGGTAACATTGATTGGAAACGAGGAAAATTAAAGAAAACAGCATATTTTGTGTCAAATAGAAGCCGATTATCTGTTAAAATATATAAAAGAAAGGTAACAATCCTTAGGCCATATATATATATATATATATATATATATATATATATATATATNTTATAGTTCATATCGGGCCAGATATATTTAGCCTCATTTAATGACCTGAAGAGGCCTTCTGATGCAAGTGTTAAAGAAAACAATCCAAGAAGTCATCCCCATTACCTGCTTACTGAAATCAATAATGATATCGATACATTTGCTTCCTCGTGTTGACGCCACAGATAAGGCCATTATGAATTTCTTAATTTTCACGTGTTATTTCTCATCTTATGTTACTCCGGTATAGAATTTTTGTGTTCATATAAAAAAAATAACCACTTTTATGATCTGTGACTTAAAAAAAATCCTCGTACACCCTCCCCAACTCTGTTTCTTTGCTCCCTTTTCTTGGGTGTTCCAGATGAGGCCTTTATTTTCACATGTCGTCTTTTTTCATTTACTGTACCCCGGTGTTCAGATAATGTAATTTCCATAATCTGTGCTAAAAGACCCCGCAAGACAATAGGATGGGATATAACTCCACCCCGTCAAACACCCTCCCCGCTCGGCTGCGTTGCTCCCTCAAGCTAGTACTTATAGCAAATGCCCTAAAGACTCTTCAGACCAGCTAGTGCACCCATAAGCATGATAAGCCCTTCTATTCAACAATAGCAAAGAAACTCGCGTTATCTGGGGATGCCACGCTTTGGGTAAAAAAGTGACACATTCTCTTAGGATATATATGCCTCATTGACCAATGCGCACATCAACAATGATATGAATACGTTTTCACGCACGATTACGCATGAATTAATCTCTAAATAATCACTTTTAACTTTTTCAAATGCAAATATACCTGCCTCACTGAATTGCAAGAAAAATAAAATCGATTTAATTATTTGTATTTCCAACGTCGCGACGCTGCAGCGTCTGCGTTATTACCTTTTTTTCTCATCAGCGCGCTGATGGTAAAAGTAAAAAAGGTAATAACGCAAATGAAGCTATGTTGGCGACGCGCATGGCTTAATTTGCGCTTTTACCTCTTTTTCTCATATCTGGCAAATGTCTGTGGTCACTGGATTAGAATTTGATGTACACCGTCAAATTTATATGACAATTTGCATATGAGGGTTATATTGTCTTGAGAGGCAGCCATACCATGTGAAGATGGTACAAAGCAAAGAGTTTATTTATATTACCATGATAAGATTCATTCATAATAATGAAGGCTTATTATTTGTTTTCCTGTCTCGGATGTTTGGTTTGTTTGGCATTAATAACTCAATTTGGTATGATAAATCAGCACTTACTAGTGTTAGCATCACTAGTGTTTGTAATATGTAAATAAGATATGCGTATTAAGTACTTTTTGTATCATATCTGTTTACTCTATGAAATAAATGGAAATATGAGTTTTTCCACCTTTAATGAAAATGGAGTGTCTCGTAATTCTGAAATTATCATGTCTAAGTAATATCGTAGTTTAATTGTATAGCATGAAAAACTCTTAAAACACACTAAAATGATCCGAATAATATTGCGTGTTATCTGTATCATTTCTTTCAAACTGCTGAAGAATATTTATACAGCAATAGTGAGCTTCTATTTTAATCGATTCTTTTGACAATTATTATGAAAACGAAAAAAAATACACCACTTGAGACTGTAAAATGTAAACAAGTTATTCAATTATAGTAATTTGCTTTATTTTTGTACAAGTTTTTGGACAAATGAAAACAAGTTACCCCTTCGTTAAGTTTATTAATTCTATTTCTGTCATGAAATAACATAGTTTAATTACATTTTCATTTTGTTCAGCATCAAGAAATAATCAAAAATACAAAACACAAATATCATGAATGCAGGGGCAAACTATCGTAAGCTAAAATAGCTTGAAATAATAAAAGCCAACAGGAAACACTAAAAATAATTAAAACATCTCCTCGTATTCAATGCAATATTTCTTTCACCAACTGCAAAACAAATGTAAATTTGTTATAATCCTTATCTTATGGATTCCGCAATCTAATTGGTCAGTTCGTCTGATAGTTTGTTTATAATTCAATGAAGACATATACCGGTGATATTTGCCCGATTCATATTGATGTTTCTTCCTTCTTGATACTGTTATTTTGTTTTGTTTTATTTGAAGATTTGCTAATGATTTAAAGCACGTAATAAAGTCTAGCAAATGGATTACATACACTATTAATGGCACATGAACATAGATTTAGTTTTTCGTGCTTGTGTGCAAGGATTTTTAATGGAGATGCTTTGCACATATTATCGTATCATATGCAATCATATAATATGCAATAACTTTATACATGTACAACAAAGTAGTAATGTATCCTCATAACGTTTACATACTGCCTAGCTTCACTTCCGGAAGGACCCGGGCTTTAACCGAAAATAATTAGTTTCTTTTTCATGATACAATATGCATCCACCCGCTACGCACCGAGCCATGGCATAGGGATCCAGGCTCCATGCTTTCTGCATAAGGGCCACAACAGACAAGCATCTTCTGAACCCCCCCTTTTTGTTAGGCTATAGGTGTATCTGAAGGCTCCACTGCATAGACAGGGAAGCCCCCACTGCATAGGACAGGCAGGACTCCACTGCTTAACAGGCGAGCCCCCAGCACACCCCAAGGCCAAGGGTATTTACCACAGGGGTCCCAACATAAAAGCCCCCTGCCATCAGGTGGGCAGCGTCACGACCCTCAACGCTATCGCAATGGTGCGAGCCTAAGGCTAAGATGCCAAATCTGGCCAGTATTACAATCCACTCAAAATTTCTTGAAACAAGGTCCAAAACATTAAACCTTCCCTTAAGCTCCGCTAAAGCAGTACATTCTTTGCATAATCAAGGTGGAACATCGGCACAGAGGCCCATAAATTTTAGGAATTTACGCCCACCGCCATTATCATACGAGAGAACGAGGCCAATTTTTTTTATTTTTTTTATTTTAACGAATAGTATCACGGAGGCCACGAAAAACCCCCTAATTAGGAGGAAACGTGGGGACGATCAAGGATACTAAACGAGGGCGCCTCCCCCTATGGCTCCTCTCTCAATCATACTGATAACAGAATAAATCGTAGCCTAGCCGCTAGCGTATTGTTAAATGCTAACAGCAACATAAGGATGTATAAGAAGCAAAATTGTATAAACTATTAAGACCCATTCACACTTTAACAGTAATTTAAAGCCAGCATATCGTATGCGACCCCCATTGGGTCTTACTGGTAGGGAAACAGAGAGGGGTGGGGATAAAAATTTCTTCCCAACACAATAATCACGTGCACCTCCACTAAAATCCAAGCAAGCTATGAACCTGTTGTCACACATATGCGAAAAAGCGCGGCCACGCAAAGTCTATTTTTGTCTGGCCCGCTGTAGAAAACGTGGTTCAATATTGCTAATATACAAAATTATTCACAATAGAAGCCGCATTCCTTAGACATTCCTGCGGCTTCAAAATATGCCGTGTCTGTAACTCCTATTAACCGCTAATGCTGTTAAAGGGAATTATACCCCCAAAACGAATACTGAAATTTACAAAACAAGTGTCTTGGATTTTATGTAGTCTCACAATTACAGATCAACAATTCACAAAAATCAAAGAGACATCAACTCTGTTTTACGGTGTGTTAGCTTTTATGTATTTTGCAACTAATCCGTGGTTCTAACGGGTCTATTAATCTTAAAGTGCAGATAAAATATATCTTCCTAATCATAGCCTCAGAAATCATGCATTAAATCTGACTCATTGACCACTGTGAGGAGCAGAGGAATATTTACGAAGTAACAGTGAGCTCCCATTTTCATCGATTTTTTTGTGCAAATTATGAGAACTTACCAGTATTGTCACCCTCGTTGGACTCTGTAAAATATGAATGATTATCCATTTAAAGTAATTTAAAGTAAGTTTTTGTTAAAGTTTTCAAACAAAAAGAAGTCAGTTATTATACCCTTTCGTTATGTTTCTTAATTCTATTTCGGTTATAAAATATCATAATTCGTGGATATTACATTTGCATTTTGTTTAGCATTAAACAATTTAAAGCCGCAAAATAATCCAATCACTTCCTCATGTCTACAAAATACAAAAAGTGTCTACAATATTTCTTTCATCAACTGCAAAAGAAATATTCATTTTACAAACCTTATCTAAAGGATTCTGCAATCTAAAGGCAAGTTTGTCTGATAGTTTGTATGTAATTCAGTAAAGTAGTTATCGTTAATATATCCCCGATTCTAACTTTTGGTTGTTCCCTCTTGATTCTCTTATCTTTTGTTTTGTTTTGTTTTTGTATATCTTTAATCATTTCCCTTTTGTGGGCGGATCACCCTTTTCAGCTAAGAACTGTTCTTCAAAGGGGTCCGACACATCAAATGATGATTTGGGGGTGATCTGAACCACGTAATAATGTCTATTCAATGGATTATGCCCCGACACGAATGCCCAATCTTCCAACCAAGTGTCTTGAATTTAAGTAGTCCCTCTCACAACTGACCAACACTTCACAAAAATCAAAGAGATTGAATCCCTGTTTTAAGTTGTGCTAGCTCTTAGAAATTTTGCAATAAATCCGTAGTACTATCCGTACTATCTATTTTCAAATGCGGGAAAATATCTTTATCTTCGTGATTTAATTTCAAAATGCAAAATTATCATGCTTCTGAATACTATTGTATTAAGAATTTATATCGCATTTAGGAGTAGATATTGCATGCCCTACTTCGCCAACATACTTTAATTTGGGCAATTACCTCTTTTATTTTATTTTATTTCGCAAATGTATGAGGTCATTGGGATAGGGTTTGATGAATATCCTCAAATTTAGATGACCACTTCCAAATTACTGAGTAATATTCTTGCCAGATTTCAATGCTCAAGATAATGTCAGGTTTAAAAAGTAACACATTTTCTTGTTAGGCTAAAATGAAGAAAGAATACATGCAGCTTTACAAGGTGATGGTACAAAACATTGGAATTATTAACATAACAATGGTAATAGTTATTTATACAAAGGCATGTCATTGGGTTTGGTGCTATTGTTTTTTCATGCATTGGTTATTTAGGCTGCTTCGCATTAATAACCCAATTTTGAGAAATTCATGAGTACTTACCAGAACTGGAAGAGCTAGAGTCTGATCCTGAATCTGAATCTGTAATTTAGACAAGAAATTCGTGATAAGTATTTTTTATGTTACTTAAATTTTTTTTATATGAAATGAATTGCGTTATTTTAGCTTTACCAATTATTTCTCAATTATATCATGAAATGTTTTATTGTCGTTGGTTGAAACAGGTCACTCAAATAAAGAGCAAGGGCCATCACGTTTGTGTGTTCTCATCTTTGATTCCAGATAAGAAATGGACAACACTAAAAACCCAGGATCGACACCCACTCGTCAAAATTACTTACGTAACAATGGTAACAGTAATTTATACAAAGGCATGTTATTTTGGATGGTTCTATTGTTTTTTTTTAATGTTTCGAGTGTTTGGGTTGCTTCGCATATATAACCTAATTTTGTGAAATTTATGAGTATTTACCAGAGTAGGAAAAGCTAGAGCCTGTAATATATAAAAATTATTTTTCATGTTGTTTCTATTTATTATACGAAACGAATTGATATATTTTAGCGCTACCAAATGTCTCTCAATTATATCATAAAATGATTATATCTAAAAGCGAATAAGATTGCACTTTCACATATATCATTAACAAACACAATTCTGCATGTTACATGTAATATTTATTCTAACTGCAGAGGAATATTTATATAGTAATAGTGAGCTCACATTTTCATCGATTGTTTGTGCAAATTATGAGAACTTACCAGTATTGCCACCCTCGTTGGATTGTGTAAAATACGAATAAATTATCCAGTTAAACTGATTGTCAATTTTTTGTTCAAGATTTTTAAGTTGTGTTAGCTTTTAGGTATTTTGCAATAAATCCGTAGTACTATCCGTACTATCTATTTTAAAATGCAGGAAAATTTAACTTTTAATTATTCTTTTTACATTTCGAAATGCAAATTCGCGATGCTCACTGATGTGCATAGGAATTCGTTCATAGTAGCGAATTGTATTAAGGATTGATATGGCATAAAGGATTAGATATCAAATGTCCTACTTCGCCAACATACATGTAGTTTAATTTGCGCAATTCCCTTTTTTTTTTAATTTTTCTTTCATTTCGCGAATGTATAAGCTCATTGGGACAGTGCTTGATGAATATCCTCAAATTTAGATGACTATTTTCAAATTACTCAGTAGTATTCTGGCCAAATTTAAATGCTCAAGATAATGTCAGGCATAAAAAGTGACACATTTTCCTGTTAGACTAAAATCAAGAAACAAGACAGCTTTACAAAGTGATGGTACAAAACAATGGAATTATTAACATAACAATGGTAATAGTTATTTACAAAAAGGCATGTCATTTGGGTTGGTGCTATTGCTTTTTATAAATTGGGTTCCCATTAATAACTAAATTTTGTGGAATCTATGAGCACTTACCAGAGATGGAAGAGAGAGAGCCTGTAATATATAGAAAAGAAATTTGTGGTCAGTATTTCTTTTATGTTACTTCTATTTATTATATAAAACGAATTGACTTATTTTAACTTTACCAAATGTCTCTAAATTATATCATGAAGTGTTTTATCTAAATAAGAGTGTATTTTCATTGTATAGTATTAACAAACACAATTCTGCATGTTACCTGCAATATTTCTTTTAAACAAACTGCTAAGGAACATGTTTATAGTTATAGAGAGCTCCTATTGTCATCGATTTTTTGGTGCAAAAGGCTATGAGAACTTAACAGTATTGCTGATTTCGTTGGATTCTGTAAAATATGAACAAATTATCCAATGAAAGTAATTGATCCATTCTTGTTCAAGTTTAATAACAATTAAACATCAATTGTCTCACCCTTTTAGTTATATTTCTGATTATATTTCCGCCATGAAATATTGCATTTGCATTTCGTTTAGCATTAAAAAATAAAACAACAAAAATAAAAATAAACACTTCCTGATAGTGTCTACAAAATTTCTTTCATCAACTACTAAATAAATATTCAATAAATATTTATCACGACTTATTTAAAGGATTCTTCAATTCAATGACCAGTTTGTCTGATAGTTTGGATTTAATTCATTACAGATAGATATTGGTGATATATCCACGATCCATATGTGTGGTTGTTCTTTCTTGATTCTGTCATTTTTGTTTTGTAAATAAAGAGAACTGCTGAAACTTCTTATCCAAGAATGGAGAGCTGTGGAGTAAAATGAAGTCAAAAAGAGCTTGAGCTTTCGATCCTAGCAGAATCTTAATCATAAGCAAAATGACAAGGAAAGGAAGTGAATACATAAGTATATAGAAACAGCTAAACGAGGAGGTGGAGAGAAAGGAAGAACAGGCAGCTGTTTCACCAAGATAAGAAATACTTTACGCACGACTTTACGTTCGACTGGTATCCCTTCTTGCGCTAAATGCGCGTAATATTATGAATGATTACGTGCAAGAAGGGATACCAGTCGAACGTAAAGTCGTGCGTAAAGTCTTTCTTATCTTGAAAAATCTGTGGTAAAACAGATCCAGGAGTATTTACACGACAACAGGTTATATAGTCAACGTCAATCTGCATACAGGGCATGTCATAGTGTTGAAACTGCACTAGTCCGTGTTCAGAATGATATTCTTCTTGTACTAGACCAACGAAATGAAGTAATTCTTGTGCTTCTGGATTACAATTGATCACTGACCATCTTAATCAATCGTCTTCATCAACGGTATGGTCTGGATGGCAAAGTTCTTGCATGGCTTAAATCATATCTATCCCATCGTTCTCATGTTGTTAAAATCAAAGAAGAGACATCCAGACCTATCGATGATGAATGGGGAATTCCACAAGGCTCATTTGTCGGACCACTGCTATATGCATTGTACAGTGCTCCCATAGCCGACATTGTTGAGTCCCATGGACTATAAGTAATGCTATATGTTGACGACACACATATTTATTTCGCATACCCCTCAAATGATCAAAATGATGTAGTTTTACGTATTAACCGTTGTCTTAGCGATATTGTCGCATGGGCTTGTTCAAATTATTTAAAGATAAATGCCAATAAGACTGAGGTTATTCATTTCTCTTCAAAGTTCCATGTTCCCATACATCCTGTCAGTGTTAAAGTTGATAACGTAGACGTTCATGAAGCACCCACGGCTCGCAACCTGGGTGTTAAAATGGATAAGCACCTCCAGCTGACTGATCACCTCAAACAAACATGCCGTTCAGCTATGTCTGCTCTAAGGAAAATTGGTCAAATACGGGGTTTTCTGAACAAGAAAAGCACAGAAAAATTGGTTCACGCATTTGTGTCTTCTCGAATTGATTCATGTAACTCACTCCTCTTTGGTCTACCAGCAAAAGAATTGAAACGGATCCAGATAGTGCAGAATAGCGCGGCCCGACTAGTTGAACGTGCCGGAGGTCGCGATCCAGTCAAACCCTTGTTGTGTCGCCTTCACTGGTTGCCCATTGAACAAAGAATTGTGTTTAAAATCATTATGCTGTGCCACAAAGTCTTAACTCACAAATTGCCAGACTACTTAGTCGATATTATCAAACACTATATTCCAGTCCGAAATATCCGTTCTTCCAATACAAATCTACTTTATGTTACACCTACAACAACACAAGCATATGGACATCGTGCCTTTGCATCGGCAGGGCCGTCGTTATGGAACCAGCTACCTGACCAGCTTCGCAACATTGAAAGCTCAGATAGTTTTTACAGGGCACTTAAGACCTATCTGTTCTGTAAATAACTTTTTTTTCTGTACACTGGTCAGGAGCATGGTTTGGTAATGGCTCCCCTGCCCATGCAAGGGCATGGCTAAATTATTTATGTATAAATGTCTATTGTGTATGTTATAATATTTGTTTGTTTGTAAAGCGCATAGAGAATTTCCCTAATTATTATGCGCTATATAAATTTATAATATTATTATTATCTTGGTGAAACACCTCCCATGATGTGAAGGGCAGCCAATCACAGAGCAAGGAGGGAGGAATAAAGGAACTCCAATGCTTGAACAAAGGAAGGTGACTAGCTGGAGGGAGAGCTTGGGCCAAAACAATAAAGGGATTAGAGAAGTGTGAAAGTTGAGAGGGGTGAAAGGAAGGTGAGAAAGCCAAGTGGAAAACTATAGGTAAACATAGGTTACCCAAGCAAGAAAGAGTTGAGAAAATATAGAAGGAAAATGAACGGAGAGGTAGAAAAATAGGTAAAGACAAATGGGTGTGGAGAACCAACAGATACAACTCGGAAGGGGGACGGGGGAGGGGAGAGAGAGAGAGAGAGAGAAGAGAAAGGAAAGAGGTAGGGAAGAGATACGTGAACAGTTTGCAAATTTCCAACAGTGAAAAACATATCAGGGGTGATATAACAAAACAAAAAAAAAATAGAATACGGGGAGGGAAAAGGGCAGGAAGTGGTGAGCATAAAACAAATTTAGTCATTGCTCTCTTGGATGTTGAGGCCTTGAAGTTGAATGGTGAGAAGACGTCTCATTCAAAGTTTCTCTCTGCTCATGCGGACAGTATCGGGACAGGTACCTCTATAAGTATTCAATGCCCTGAAGAATCATGTCAGAGATGGAATGGTTATTGTTTTGGCCCAAGCTCTCCCTCCAGCTAGTCATCTTCCTTTGTTCAAGCATTGGAGTTCGTTTATTCCTCCCTCCTTGCTCTGTGATTGGCTGCCCTTCACATCCTGTTCTTTCTTTCTCTCCACATCCTCGTTTAGCTTTTTCTATAACTTGTGTATTCACTTCCTTTATTGTCATTTTGCTTATGATTAAGATTCTGCTAGGATCGAAAGCTCAAGCTCTTTTTTACTTCATTTTTGTTTTGTTTTGTCTTTATATAATTATTTAGTTATTATTTCCCACTTGTGGGCGATCATCCTTATCAACTGAGTACTTTTCTTCAATGCGGTTCGACACATCACATGTTGATTTGGTGCTAATTTGAATCACGTTATAAAGTCTAGTCAATGTATTATACCCCAAAACGAATACTAAACTAAACAAAGCAAGTGTCTTTGAATTTAAGTAGTGCATCTCACAATTACAGATTAACAATTCACAAACATCAAAGAGATTGCAACCCTGTTACGAAGTATTTTGCAATTAATCCGTAGTTCTATCGGTTCTATTTATCTTAAAGTGCAGAAAAATATTCATATCTTTCAAATAATATCGCCGGAAAATCATACGTTAGATACCCCCCATTAACCACTCGGCACAACAACAATGATATCAACAAAATATGCATGAATTAAACTTTTAATCATCATTTTAACATTAGAACATGAAAACTTACCATAGCTCTCATCATTGGGGACTGTAAAACATAAATAAATTATCCATTTAAAGTGATTGTTAAATTTTGTTCATGTTTTGAAACGAATACAAATTAGTTGTCTTATCCTTTTAATTGTTAATATTGTTCTTACTATCTGTGTCATTTTATTGTATTATCAGGACATTGATGTAAAACAGCAGTTTGCTGATCTTTTGTACCTGTATAAATATATTCTAATAAATAAATAAATAAAT
>BQKZ01001856.1:62178-99209 GCA_036244855.1 Temnopleurus reevesii | reverse complement strand
AAAATTTATAATGCTGCAATATACAATAGTATTATTTTCATTTTTTGTTTCATATTCATGCACTTTCTACCTGTAGGTTGATATAGCGTTCAGTGATGAAGAACAGATGCCTGGAGCCGAGACACAGATTATGATCCACGCCTCGCCGGGCTCACTCTGCGCAGTGGGCGTCGTAGACAGGAGTGTTCATATTCTGGGTGGTGATAATCAGCTCAAGGCGGACAAGGTAATGATGATGACGATGATAAAAGTCACAATGATGATGATGATGGTGATGATTATAATTATGATGATGACGATGACGATGACGATGACGATGAGGATGATGATGATGTTGACGACTATGATAAAAGTGATAAAGATGAGGATGACGGTGTTGATTGTGTTTATTATTATGAGGATGATTACTATGTCATGATGATGGTATGATGATTGTTCAGGATGAGCGTGATAAAGATGATGCTGATGCTGATCTTGAAGAGGAAGAGCAAGAGGAAGATTAAGATGAAAAGGATGATATTGGTGCTTAAGATGAGGAAGTTACTGACACTGTTGGTGATGATGATGATTACAATTATATTGATGATGATCCTGGTTATGATAACGATGATGGTGATGATGATGATGATGATGATGATGATGATGATGATGATGATGATGATGATGATGATGATGATGACGATGATGATTACTATGTGATGATGAAGGTATGAGGATTGTTTAGGATGAGGATGAGGGTGACAAAGATGATGCTGATTCCGATAAGGAAGAGGAAGACGATGCTGATGCTGATCAGGAAGAGGAAGGGGAAGAGGAAAAGCAAGATGAAGATGAAGAGGATGATGTTGGTGCTGAAGTTACTGACGCTGTTGGTAATGATGATGTTTACAATGATGATGATATTGATGATGAAGCTGGTAATGATAAGAGAGATGATGATGATGATGATGATGATGATGACGATGATAATATGGATGATGGTGATGGTTATGATGAATTATTCTTTCTTCTTTGTACTTGTAGATTTTCAATTCACTGAATAAGTACCAACTCACGTCTGCCGGTGGTTATATCGATGCTTCCACACATTGCGTGCCGGAGGAAGACGAGTACCCTCAATTCTTCCCTCTCGGGCGAAAGAAGCGTGGCATCTTCCTACCAGGATACGGATCAAAATACCAAGACTCATCCAGAGCATTCAAGGTAAAATCTTTAACAGATTCCAAAGTTATGACTTGCTTTTTTGTATGTGTTTAGACCTCATGGTATTTATGGTTTCACCCTGTATGACCTCTTATGACCCTTTTGACCAGAAGCATATAAGTTCACTCTTATATGCGTATTCATACTCAATCCAAATTTGATAGAATCTATTCAAGATTTGTGATGTTCTTATGGTAACAAAATTTGTAAGGACACACAGACATATCATTTTTCTATTTGCATGTCACGAGTCTCTCATGGAATGCTAAGTCAATAGGTGAGATATTTGTCAACAAAATATTTAATATTGTAGAACATATTTTAATTGATTGTCTGTCTCCCGGCGTTTATCATAATTTCCTACAAGTTCTTGACAAAAGGCGAAAATATACAAAATTATTATGATAAATACATTACAAATTAAGTTGAGTAGTTTGAAAGAGAAGTGAAGATTGCCTTGCAATACCAGCTTCATTTTGCAAATGTTTGATAAATATTGCTTGGATTATTATAATCAAAATTCTAGTATTTTCTAGTATTAATGTTTAAATTTTAAAATTTATTTAGTGTTTTTGCAGGATATGGGATTGGTATTCATCACGAACATGGATGAGGAGACCAGTACATGTTTTGGAAACAGTTTCTGTGTGAGATTTCCATACATAATTTTTCAATTTAGAATGTTAATCAATCAATTGGTGTATTTTTGTTTGTGCAGGATATGGGTCTGGTGTTTATTACAAACATGGATGTGGAGACAAGTCCATGTGTGGGTACAGGTTCTGTTGCAAGAGGCACAGGTAATGAACCATAACATACATATTTAAATGCTTTGTATTGATTATTCATTGTTTGTGTGATCAACCTGTCAGTTATGATCTCTAAAACTATAAAGTAGAACTATTTAGAATAAGATGTGATTTTGACACTCAAGCATCCTGAATGACAATACGGGTGCCAAGATCTTTGGGTGTAAAATAACTAGGATCCGCGAGTGAATCACTACAAACATTCTTATCAAGTGCATAATTCAGGTGACACTTAAAATATAAAAATTATGTCTGTTTATGCAGACAGGCTTTTGACAAGCTCTAATTAGAAGCCAATGAGTTACCCCAGTACTGTGTTACCCTATATAGATAAGGAGCAAAGAATCAATGTATTTTTTTGTACTTTCTATCCCAAAATGCAATATATGCTGAATAGTTTACTTGTTCTGGTCACATGCAATAGATAAGGCGACCAACCACAATTCTTTTCTTTACAGAAATACAAAATGAAAAGGCTTTTCTAAAAATATTCTTTTGTTCTGCTCAATTTGAAGTTTTATTCTCTGCATGAAATGTTATCCAAAAATGAAAATTGAATTTTACAAATGACCGGACACTATTCTTCAAAATATGCTTTTCAGGGCAACCAAACATTTTTAAGGGGCCTTATGAACCATTTTATAATTCTTCCAGGTGAGATTGAAAACGCTGCCGAGGGACCCGTTCCTGTCCCACTTCAGAACGAGGAGGATGCAGTCTTTGATGATAAGGGAATACTGGAGAAACCAGAAGTGCCAAACGATGTCCTGGATACTGCTCCAAGGATAAGATCATACTTCCCAGAAACCTGGCTGTGGGATCTTAGGAGAACCGAGTAAGTTGTCCTAAATAATAATTATACTTTCTTATATAGCACCTAACACAAACTTTATCAGTTGTCCCTAAGCGCTCTACAATGTAGCATATTACCCTGGCTTTAGCAGTGCAGCTGAAAGATGGGTTTGCACAGGTTTTTTTCCAATATGCCAAGTAAATATGAGAGCCATCACAGAATAAGCTCTTGGAGTAGTAAGGCAACTACAGTCAACTCTGCTCAAGTCAAATCTCTTGGGACCAATAAAATCTGTTCGGCTTTAGAGAAATGTGATTCAGACGAGGTTATTAACACATGTATTATATATTTTAAAAAATCATTGACTTTGGCAATAATTTGAAATAGAGTAGGTCGACTTAGGCAGAGGTGAATGTATTATGAAATATGTTAAGGGATTTTTTATATTGTAAATTCTCTCCATCTGGAATGTTTGCTATCAAATGTAGTGTATTATTATCCCACTGCTGCCACCAGTTTTAGAATTGAGGGATTTTCCAGATATTTCTTGACAAATTCACATATTTTGAAGTTGTTCTGAAAAAATAGGGAGATAAAGTGAAAAAAGAAAATCAGCTGATGAGTATTTGAGTATGGTTTGTTCGAAAGTTTTTGCATGATGGATTTGCCGTTCTCTTAGTGTTAGCATTAGATCAGGATATTGACAGTACGTTGAATATTCAAACACAATGCTATTCATTCAAAAACACAATGCTGATGGTATAGACATACCAGCACCAAAACCCAGTATCATTTATGATTTTCTCTTTGTTTTTTTCCAGCTCTCTCATGGGTGAAACGTCCATCAGTATGGAGGAGCCAGATGGATCACCCACTAAATGAAACGTTCACTATTTCAAGAGAGAAAATATTTGTTTTCTGGTTGTCTATGTTTTTAATTTAGCCACAGATCAAAAGTCCATCATTATGGTCATACCGGATATGATCACCCAGAAACAAATTCCATTTTTAATGGGAAAGTTTCATTTTTGAAGATATTTTCCTTTTCTTTTGCAGCTCTGTAACAGGTGAAACATCCATCAGTATGGAGGTGCCAGATACGGTCACCGAGTGGATCGGAAGCGGTTTCTGTACCTCGGTGGAGTATGGAGTGGGCGTGTCACCGCCGACCAAGCTACGAGCCTTCCAGCCTTTCTTCCTCTCATACACGCTCCCATATTCAGTAGTGAGGGGTGAAGTCGTCCCCATCACTGTAACTGTCTTCAACTACCTTTCTGAGAGTTTGGTGGTAAGTACTATCTTCCAGCTTTTCTTCTTCTCATACACGCATACAATAATAAATGAAAGGTTAACAATTTTCAATTGATCGGTTCAGGATACTGAAACAAAGATATCTTAGGAGGTGCTGTTCAAAATCAACTGCAAATCAACTGCAACTTTGCAAATTTAAACACGCATTTTCATTTGTGCATGATATGCGCTTCTAACAACACGCGCATGAAACAATGATTTTGATTGGCGCGTTCCGATCAGATGCAACTTGCGATCAATCGCAACTTTTGAGAAACACCCCCTTAGTGTCATCAACATTAAATTTGACAGACTCTGCTCCTCTTCTTTTCACATCTAAAAGTAAAAAAAATTGCAATCAATCAAATTTAATCTCGTCTTCAGGTGGAAGTGTCCTTGGAGCTGAACGAAGGATTCCGAATGGCCAGGAGAAGCCGTCCAAGGAAGAGAGTCTGTGTTGGTGGATCTGAATCACAATCGGTGGAGTTCCGCATCCTTCCAAGGAAACTAGGAAACATTGCTCTCCAAGGTAACGTTTATTTTGTTGTATGTCTTTTTCTTATTTAAACATATGATGCATGAAGCTATGTGAGACGCAAATAGGGTGTATGACATTTGATCTGGTGATAATCGCTTTAACGAAAATCTACACAGTATGCTTAATGTCAATTCTAATCTCGAACCTAACGCTAGCCCTAATTCCAATTTTCACATATTCTGAAACATAAACCCTACCGCAATTCTAACCCTAGGTATATAAAAAATTGGAACAGGGCGGTGTTGCACCAAGTTACGAAAGACTGGTATNTCAATCAAATTTAATCTCATCTTCAGGTGGAAGTGTCCTTGGAGCTGAACGAAGGATTCCGAATGGCCAGGAGGAGCCGTCCAAGGAAGAGAGTCTGTGTTGGTGGTTCCGAATCACAATCGGTTGAGTTCCGCATCCTTCCAAGAAAACTAGGAAACATTGCTCTCCAAGGTAATATTTGTCTCCAGTGTCAATATAAGGCGCACGCAGCGTAATCTATCTTCATCATAGTCTGGTAAAGTCTAGGAGTATACAGCAGCCGAAACGTCACTATACTAACGTTCTATGTTTTGCACATCGTGAGACAACTGATCAACTTTCTTCAATTAATGTTTGTTTTGTTTTATGTCTTCTTCTTAAAGAAGAGTAGTAAACATATGATGCAAGAGGCTCTGTGATACGCAAAAATGTTACATGACATTTGCTATAGTGGTAATTGCTTTGGTTTAAATCTACGCAGTATGCTTCATGTCAAACCTAATCTCAAACCTAACCCTAATTTAAATCTTCACATTCTGAAACATAAACCCTATCGCAAACCCATTGCAACCCTTCGTATAGCAAAAATTTGAACTGGAGCAATCGTTGCTGGATCTACTCACTCAGCAAATAAGGTCATTGTGAGGAGTAGCAAATGCTGTAACCACCTTGTAAATTTGTCCATTTTTTCATTGACAGCACTTGGAACCTCGGTGAATGATCGCGATGCTCTGTGTGGAAATGAGCTGGTTAGCAGCAGTGTTGGGGCAAGAGATAGCATCTACAAAGAACTTTTGGTCGAGGTAAGTTCTGTTCCGTTGTCACCCAATAGAGTATTTACCAAGAATTTTTATCAAGTTATATTGACACAGATTTGACAGCTGTTTTGCAAGTTGGCACATATTAACCCATTGACTACTGAATTCTGCAATTCCCATAGACTTTGTGTAGGGACTACACGGTTTCAGTAGTCATTAGGTTACCCATACTTTCATGTAATTTTCTTTGAATGGCAAAAGAATTGATGAAGTAAAGTTTTAGGATTTGATTTTTTGCAATAACTTTAATGGCCAAGGGACTATAGGACTATGGGGGTGTTGTTCAAAAATTGCAATTGATGGCAGGTTGCTGTTGATCGGAACGCGCCAATTACAATCATTGTTTCATGTGTTTCATGTTATTATGTATGAATAAAAATGTGAGTAGCAGTATGAATAAAAATGTGTGTTTCATGTTATTATGTATGAATAAAAATGTGAGTTACAATTTGCAACAAGTTTGCAATTGATTTTAGACCAATTGCAACTTTTGAATAGCACCCCCTATGTGTCATATGAAACACATTGAATGTTTTATTTTATGCTATGGGAAAGATCTAGTTAAAAAAATTAAGGATGAAATTTAATCCATTTAACTCGGCTACCTCCTTCTCCTTGATGAATGAATCTTTCATTTTTCATCTCCTTAACTATTCTGTCCATTCCACTCATAGCCATTCATTATGTGTAAAGTATAATATATATAGAGAGTAACTTCTATTTTTTGGGTCCAAACACGTGACCTGTGCTATGTTCAATCCAATCACCTCCATTAAATAAAGCAACACATAACAGTAAAATTTCAATCTTGCGGGACAGATAATCCTTGAAAACTCAAATTTGTGACTGAGCCAGGACATACACACTTATTTGACTACACTTCATATTTTATCTGTTTTTGTGTCTGTGTACAGGCTGAGGGCACAGAGGTGGATACTACACAGAACTGCTACTTCTGCCCTGGTGAGGGTGAGTATTTCAATCATTTATAAACAGCATTGACAAAAAAGAATTGAAAATTATTTTGCAATTTGGCGAGGAAGGGCACATATAGTCAATTCATGACTAGGGAGGTATTGTCCAAAATCAACTGCAAATCAACTGCAACTTTGCAAATTGTAATGGGCATTTTCATTCGCACACGATAATGTGCATTTGATAAGACGATCAATTGGAAATTGCGATCAATTTGCAACTTTTGAATAACACCCCATAAGAGTGCCAATAAGACATAATCTAAAAGGAGAAGAGGAAGGGCAAGAGGTTAAAGGGAACCAGGGCCCATTTGTTTGAAAAAAAAGTGTTCGCTTTCGTTTTCTTTTTATGACGTGTTAGCTTCTTGTGAACCCTCCAAACTTTGACATGTAAACATTCAAATGAGTAAATTTAGGAGGGTGTCATAAGCAGCAAACACGTCTTTTTTAACAAGATGAAAATTACAGTGCAAGACCATTTTAAGAATCTACTTTGTTGCCTGAATGCCAATTGATTAGGAATCAGAACTTAAGAGATATTATTTGAAGCAGAAAAATCATGTTCTATCCATCACAGTTATCATATTATACAAAATGTATTTTGCTTCTTTATGTGTTGTACTGCAGTGTACAGCATTATTTAAACAAATTGCTTTGGAATTGAATTTATGTCATTGTTTATTTATCTTTGAAAATGTTTACATGGGATAGAGGTGATATAAGTATGTTTGCTGATGAATGTTTGAAATGTGCATTGAGTGAATAAAATGTTTGTTGGTGGCATTGATGACATTGTGTATGTTGTGATGTTGGTGACAATGCATACAGGTTATTTTGTCTTAAAGCTGTTTGTAGAAGTATGCACAAATCTGTACACGACTGATGACCCTTTCTTTGGTACTGCCCTTGTGGCGCAGTCGTTATTTAATGCGAGAAAGGATCACAACAGTTGCGCATACCTCTACGAACAGCTTTATGAAGCACAACTCTGGTATGTTGTGAATGATGATGATGGTAACCCAACATTCCCCCACCTCTGTTGCTTCATGTTGCATGCAGCCAGATGTGCTCTATATGTATACTTCTCCTTGCATTTCCTTTTTGTCTACTTATGTTATATATATATATATTTGTTTTCCCAAAGTTAAAATTTTGTATTTATAATTTGCATTTGTTTTCCATGTCATTGAATTCCAACATTTTATTCTATACATTGTTGATAATTGGATATATATGCATTTATCTACTTAATGTATCATTTGATATATCAAGGATTATGTGTTATCTTCTGTAGATATGAATATATTATGTAATTTCTTGATATATAAGTCTACTATATTGATCTAATAGATAGATTTGATAGTTTATTTCACATATTAGAATAGGTGGTGACCCCTTGTGTGTTAGTTCATCGTTAGACCATTTAGATTAGGTAAGTCCTTTGTTTTATTTCATATACTCTTTTCATTAACATATATTGAATTAATAGTCTGTCTTCCAGGATTATTTTTTTTTCAGAACTGCAAAAAATGTGTCTTAATCTGGTAATTTTTTTTCATACTTTTTTTTTCAGTGAAGGAATATGATTTCTAAGTGAGAAACGAGTTTGAACCAAAATTTCTTTTTTTTCTCCTATTGCTGGGAGATAAGGGGTATTTGATTATTCTGCACCGCAGACCAAACAATCTATCGTTCAGGGAAAATTGTCATATCACCTGGAAGTCAGACTAAAGTCCTGCAAGACTTAGGGAGTGTTGCTCAAAAGTTGCAATTGATCGCAAGTTGCAGTTGATCGCAACGCGCCAATCAAAAATCATTGTTTCATGCGCGTCTTGTTAAATGCGCATATCGTGCGCGAATGGAAATGCGCGTTACAATTTGTAAAGTTGCAGTTGATCTGCAGTTGATTTTGAGCAACACCCCCTTAGTGATGGGAAGTTTATCAGCATTTTGGACCAGCACATGCAACTTTAAATGTTTATTTAGTCATGTATGTTCACTGTCTTCATATTTTTGTGAGTCAGATGATATTAAAGCAAGGGAGAGGTACACCAACTTAATCATCAGGCAATTCAGATTGTTTATCAATATAGTTTTTCAATTTTTTTGTTTTTTTTTGTTCAAAACATTTATTATAAAAGAAACACTTATTGATATTCACACCTTACATGTATAGTTATGATAGAATAAACTTGTGGAATTAAAAACCGAAACATATTTTTTATGTATAGATTAAGATTTGCTTCTATAAAACTTGAAGGGAAAAAGAATGTTTCAGCTTTGATGTTTGACTTTGACCAACAATGCTAATTCTATTCCAATACAACATATAAATTCTTCTCCATTCAAATTTAATGACAAACAAGATTGTAGCCTTCTTCTTGCAATTTTGATCAGCTGACTCTGTGCATTATGTGGAATGTACATGGATTCGTTTGCATTTTTGAAATGTTGCATGGAAATTATTTTTGTCTTTGTTTGACAATCTTTCTATTGAGTAATTGGTTCTCAATGATACATGTATATCTGTCTTGGAAATGTGGAATGGTATACTACTTTTTGTATTGAATGTCTATGTTTGTAATGATATTTAACCAATGTTTCTTAATTTTAACCCTGAGATGAATTTTCATGCATCTAGATGTACAACTCATTGCAAGATGTGTTCGAGACTGTATGTATGTATGTACAATGTACAGGTTTTAAGGGTAGATGGATTGATTTGTGTATTTTATCAATTATATGAAATTTTCCTGGATTGAATAAATTTACCTCTAATGTTCCATGAGTTTAAAGATACAGATAAATCATTGTTTGAAACTAGCATAAACATGCAGTGGTAATTTGGGTCTAAAGATTACTCCATTTACATAAATCTTGAAGCAATACTTCAAAATAGTGCCACCGAAAATGTTTTAATTTTGATAATTATCAAATTTCTGACTGCATGATATACAGATCTGGCTTGTTAAAAGTTATTTGAAATATCTATATATTTTTGCATTTGGATAAGTTTTTGTTAATGGTTCAGTTATCCAAATACTTACATTTCATATGCAATTGTGCACAAATCGATGCATCTGTTCTTACTTACACTAACACTCATAGAATTAGCATGTCCATCATGATGTAATGTACTTACTAATATCACATTATTGGGGGATATTTACAATCATTGAAGACTTCATATTTTTTGTCATGACAAACAACATAATCACATGATATGATATTACTTTCCATTTATTAGATAATACTTTTTTTGAAATCTTCATATTCCCATACTATACTTTACTTTAGAAAGTTGTCTAGTTAATTGTAGATCTGTAATTATAATAGTCCAACGATATTACATTTCAGTATAATTCTATTTCTTACAAAGTTTTATATATATTACAGTTGATTGAATTTATTTAATTTTATTCTCATAATGATTATTCCTTTTCTTTTTTTTTCTGTATTTCTTCTGCAGATACTATGGCAAAGCTTAGGATGGTTTCCTTGTAAAAGACAAGAGGATTTGGACTATAAAATCAGGCATTTCTTTACAAATTTGTAATCCACCCACGAAGTAATGATTTTCATAACATTTTACTTTTGTGCCTTGAAACCCACAATATATCACAAACCAAAGTTAAAAAGGTATTTTCTTTTTCACATTCAGTGATACTTGATTATGAACAATGTAATCAGCATTTACATATGGTGAACTTGCATACACCTTCGAATTTCTTTTTTTGTCAGCTTCACATTCTGACAAAGTTCAGCAATTGTTTCATTATATTCTCCCTTATGTTCGCAAGCATTCCAACTAAAAAAAATGTCCCCAATATGAACAAGATAATGTAGATCCATGTTTATTATACTCTAAAAATATTAAATCATGTTCTATAAATCAATCAGTCATTCAATTAATTAAGTTAAAGAAAACAAATTTAATATATGCAATGGCATTGCAGTGTTCTGAATCGGAAATTGTTTTTTTTTTTTAATTTAGTGCCTATGAAGCAAAATAGTCAAGCAAGAATAAGGAATATAGTTTCATGTTGTCAGATTTGAAGCACAATCATGATAATGAAAAAAGTGGTGTCGGTGTGAATTCTATGTTTCATATTCCCAACATTTGTGCGTATACAGGATGTATTCACATTACATGTTTTATGATAATGATATGCATTAAGACATTAAAACGCCTCCAGCTCAGTCAACTATATGTATTGGACATACATTTATATTAAATCCGATTTCCGTTCAGGGCTGGTCTCAACTTGTATACAAATTGGAGATCAAACTTTACATGTATTGACTTTCCCTGTGATTGACATTTCCTGTTATTTCTCCTCATAGAACCCAATGGAGAATATGAGAGGGAATTTAATGTTACCCTACCTGCTGACATCGTAGAAGGATCAGCTCGAGGAAAGGTCTCTATCACAGGTCAGTATTACAGTTCCAATCAAATTAGAAACATTAATGATTCAAAAACTCTTGTCCTATATTTCTTGAAAATGGTACTGATAAGAAAATATTCAAATAAATTTTACCCTCCCTTACCTACACCATAGAAGGATCTGCTTGAGGAAAGGTCTCTATTACACGTCAATATAACAGTTCTAGTCCTTGAAATTTAAAAGGGTTATTTATATATTCATTTATCAAAACATATTTAAACAGGATAACAAGATCAACTATATATACAAGGTAAAAATTGGTTTCCGTCTTGGTCCTGGAGTAAATTGGATGACTTCATCTGAAATATCTTCAAAATGTAGTTTTTATTATATTCATTGTAGATTTTCCGAACAATATTTGTAAATTACAGTCATTGAATTGTACAACTTCTATAAGGTGAAAGTGTGGACAGTGTCATGTAAGACAATTCCCTTGATATGTATTATCTTCCTTTAATAATTTTTCTTGATCAGGTGACCTGATGGGCCCAAGTCTTTCAAATCTTGATCACCTGATCCGACTTCCTACTGGCTGCGGAGAGCAGAACATGCTTGGCTTTGTGCCAAATATTGTTGCGTTGAGCTATCTGACCACCACGGACCAGCTAACGCCATCTGTTGAGAACAAAGCAAAGTAAGATATCAAAACTGAAAAATACTCGAGAAGTACTGACAATTTGTGTGCCAAATTACATAGTATAAAAGAAGAAGAAATCACATTGTATGGGAGAATTTATGATGAAGATGAGGGATGAATTGTGTTCCAGAACTGAGGGGTAACATACTTGTGTTTTTGTTGAATATTTTTACTTTGCAATATTTAAAATATAAATCAAAGCTCAGCGATTTCATTTTATTTCATTTCATTCATTTCCATCGAAATCTCCTAAAGAGCCTTTACAAAATATTCTTAACATTAAAAAATAAATATAAAAGTGGAGAGAATTGGAAGGCAAAAATGCCTTATAAACTTTTGCCACTGTTGAATAAGCAGGATATAGGTATCTGATAGTTAATTCTAGTACTATGTGTAAGTGACAGAGTAGTTCACAGACGTTGTATTGAATGTCAAGCAGATTGTGCTGCATGCAATAGAACATGACTATTACATTTATATACCTGCCAATTATTACTAATCTTTAGTATTTATTACTAATTTGGGCTTGGAATTTGTCAAGTTTTGTCAAGGATGACTAATATTGGCAACATTAGCACCCAGTAAAGATAACTAATTTAGCAACATTAGCACCATGCATTTCAATGGAGAATATGTGAAGATTACCAATTTGTAGCAGGATTATTACTAATTTCCATTGACTCATTTGGCAGCTATTCATGTATTTTGCATTTATAGATTCAACATGAAGCGGGGATACCAGCGTGAGCTCAACTACCGCCATCGGGACGGATCCTATTCTGCTTTTGGCGAGAATGACCCTGAAGGAAGCACATGGCTGACTGCGTTCGTTGTCCGTTCCTTTGCCCAGGCTCTGGACTATATCTACATTGATGAAGATGATCTAGAAATCAGTATCTCCTGGCTCCGAAGCCTTCAGAGCCCGGAGACGGGGTGCTTTCAGTCGCGAGGAAAACTCTGCCACAAAGACATGAAGGTGAGGATCTTCTTTTAAACACATCAAAAAAGTAAGACCCACTCTTGGAAAGTAGACGACTCTACATTGTGGCATACAAGGGAAGTCAACTTTAAATGCAGTTTGATTTTGATTTTAAGTGGGACAGCTGGTTAGAATACGGTTGCGTCTTTTGGATGGTGACGTTAAAAGTCCGTCCAAAATGTTTTCTCCTTCCCTTTGTTATTTTTGTATGGATATTCAATTTTGAATGAAATATGTCATTAATTAAGAGGGCAACTTTAATGTATGTACAGTAACAAGATGCTAATAATTCAATGTGGTACGCATGAATGAGCACACAATTATGTTACAATATAAAAACATACACAATTTTTTGTGAATTTCCTAAATTTGTTCCCATTTTTTACCATAATTTTATTAAAGAGCAGCAAAAAGAAAATATTGCTTTAAGATATAGACTGTGTAAATAACCAAACTTGTTTATGTCCTTTGTGTGATTTGCTTGATAGCTTGAAAAAGTTATCGAAAATTAATATTTGATTCTTTTTCTATTTTTTCCTCAATAGGGTGGTGTGAACAGTGAGAGAACTCTCACATCATATGTACTTATCTCTCTCTTAGAAGCTGGACTTAATATTCAGGTTAGTGTTTTTCAGTTTACTGTCACTAATAATATCTACTTCTGACCAAATTTCTAATAATAATAATAATAATAATAATAATAATAATAATAATAATAATACACGGCTTTTATATAGCGCTTATCAACTCTTCATTAGAATTCTCTAAGCGCTCTACAATTGCAGCATTATTACCCTGGCTTTAGCCCGGCAGCCACTTCATTAGCGCACTTGGCATTTCAAGGAAAAAATTCCTACCAGGTACCCATTCAACTCACCTGGATTGAGTGCAGCACAATGTGGATGAATTTCTTGCTGAAGGAAATTGACGCCATAGGTGGGATTCGAACCTACGACCCTCTGGTTGAAAGGCGAGAGTCTGAACCACTACACTACGGCGCCTTCTAAGCAATTATCAGTGAAAATTTGCACAATCACATATATTTTGGATTTTTAAAAATAATATTTCGTAATCTATATATAAAAGCATGTGCCAAAATATTTAGATTTTTATGGCCCGGAATGTAGGCAATTGCGTTATGAGTGGTAATATGAATCATGCTTGTGTTCATATAAATTATATATTTTTTTATTTTGTTTTTTTTTAATTAATCCACAAATCTTTCAAAGCAAAGGCACAATATAGGCACAAATTAATTGTAGTTTTCCTGATAACTTCTAGATGTATATAGTTGACAAAATAGTGTAATATATTTTATACATATATGAAATACATATCATACTGTGCATTAATGAGAAACTGAATTTATTTTTCAAACTCAAGGTTATGTCCATGAATGATCTGTGGTAAGAAATTGATGTGGCTGTCTTCAAACTGTAAACATGTGTTCTGTTTTCTTAATCTCAAGTTTTCTGCATTGATAATGCAGATGAACTAGTTTATAAATTGATTTCTGCTTGCAGTATGCAGTAGTTCATTTTTACTGGTAACTTATCTCTTATATCAGGAAATTAATTATTTCTCAACAGATCCAAATGCAGGTATTACATGACGAAGTTGTTTGATAGAGAGCCCAAAAAATCAGAACACCTGCACAGAATTCAAATTTCTAGGTGGGATTTGTGGCTTATGGATGATTAGATGACCAGAGTGTCTGAACCCTATGGGTCATTGGGGGGAAACTTAATTTTATATCATTATATCACACATCAGATGAATTCAATGCAGTTTCCTTCATACATCTCTGTTTAATTTCTCTATGTAATTTCTCTATGTCTAGGACCAAGTAATTGTAGATGCTCTTGAATGTGTCACCAAAGACCTACCCGATGTTGAAGATACATACACCCTAGCTCAACTGGCCTATGCCCTGACACTAGCTGAGAGTCCTATTGCACAAGACGTCATGGATAAACTAGAAACTAAAGCTGTTCAAGAGGGTAAGGTGGTTCATTCCATCTGTTATTAGAATGTATTTGTGCTTGATGAAGTTAATAGCTATGAATCGAGTGTATATGATGTATTAAAAATTGTTGTATCACTTGGTTAGTATTTTGAATGTTAACAGAATCTTTTCATTCAGTTACGTAGTAGGATTATGTTGTCAAATTTAGTTTCTACAACTAAATGAAAATTATTTTTTTGCTTTAAAGATATTTGATATATTACAATCTCTTTAGCTAGACCAAGGCTTTCCAATTCCAAAGATAAAGGAATGAAAATAAAAAGGTAGTATTTGTAAGTAAAGTAAGTCAAGGCTTTTTTCCATCAATTTTTTTGTTTCATCAATTTCATCAATAATGATAGTAATAATAGATGCAATTTATATAGCGCATGTATCCAGTCAGAATATTGCGTAATTTTTATGTAAGCGTATTCTCAATCATTTTCCTTAGATGAATGTGAAATCCACCAATAGTATATGTCTTTTCATGCGTCCACTTGATCTTATGATGCTAAAAACTTAATGATGTGCAATCAATCATCAATATTTATCAGTGCTCTGCTTACTGTCCTTTAACCAAAGATTCCTTACTACCTTTAACCTTTTTCCATCAGATGGTCTTAAATACTGGCAGACGAACCGGGCCAAGCCCAACGGAACCCGCAACCTCTATGCCTACCAGGCACCCAGCACAGACATTGAAATGACTTCCTACATCCTACTGGCTCTGATTGGTAGGACAACTGACATCACACAGGCTCTTTTGGAGGGCAACCCCATCGCAAGATGGATTGTTCTGCAGCGGAACAGTAATGGTGGATTCTCATCAACACAGGTGAGTTATGAATTATGTTTTTTTCTTTCAGCCTTCACTGACAGAACCACTTATATCACACAAGCTCTTAAATTGAATCTTATTTTACTGGATTCAGTTTAGTAAATGTTTTGCTCATGAGAATTTGACAAAAAATGAATGTTCTTGGGTTTAGTCCTGCCTAATGTGGAATAATTTGTCTGAAGGAAATTTGTGTCATGGTTAGGACTTGAGCCCACGACCTGCTGTTGACTTTAAATGATTTCATGCTCGTAGAAGGACAAATGTTGCTGCAGAGCCATATAATTTCATCATTGTGTTGTTAAACACATGCAAATATGGAAAGTGCTGTAGTGCCATATTGGCAGGTATGTGAAAATTTGGCTATTTGATAGTATTGGGAATACTATTGATGAGAACTATACCCAGGCTCTTAATTTTACCACAATTAACAATTACTTTCTTCCTCACATCATTATAGGACACAGTGGTCGCTCTTCAAGCCCTGTCTGAGTTTGCCAAGGTGGCTTACAGCGAAGGAACAAGCATCAAGGCCTTCGTGGAAGTCACACCCCTGGAGGACAAAGATGCAGGAGAGTTGTTTCCTTTCACCATCACCACCTTGAATAGATTGGTTCTGGAAGAGGAAACACTGCCTGGTATCCCAGCACACATCACACTTATCGCTTCTGGTTCTGGCTGCGCTCTTATGCAGGTATCCTCAATACTCACACAATAATGGAGAGATAGATGATGGAGTAAGGAAGAGAGTGAATGAATGAGTGAGTGAATGGATGAATGAATGAATGAATGAGTGAGTGAGTGAGTGAGTGAGTGAGTGAGTGAGTGAGTGAGTGAGTGAGTGAGTGAGTGAATGAATGAATGAATGAATGAGGGAATGGATGGGTGAATGAATGAATGAATGAACAAATGTGTGAACGGGTTCAGGTATACAGGTGTCTCACTTTAAGTCCAATCATTTTCTGCACACTGCTCTTGGGTACTAGGAGGTTTGCCTGATCTTCTGGCCCAATTAAATCTCATCAGGGTCAGGCTGCACTGTGATGCAGGTTGTAAAGTAGTGTTACAAAACGATTTAGCAATATATGAAGATACAAGGGAGAGAAGGAAAGTAAGAGAGGTAAAGAAAGGGAGAGAAGAATTTTACAGAATGGAGTTAGACTTGGAAACCTTCCAGCCACTAATCCTTTCTATTTTGACAAGGATAGGCTCTCATGAAGGGATGCATGCTCAAGACCCAAACAGTCATTACGAAACATAGGATGGGGAGCAAAGGGAGGAGAGACTTGAAGAAAGAGCAACATTAACCTCATAAAATATGTAGTATATAATGTTTTTAAATTCATTATAATATAAAGAATAATTTTGGATTAATACAAGGTACAGATAAACGTGATGCTGAGGCTTTGTGTGTGACATGAATGGATTTAAGATTTAGTTTTTATTTGCTGACAAAAATAAGAAAATCTGTGCCAACTATTTTTTGCTTTATTTGTGACAGATCTCCACCACACACAACGAGATCCCTGAAACCCCAGAAGATGCTGGTTTTGAGTTAGATGTACTGGTTCTAGAATCATACGAGTCCAGCAAAAACTCAAGATGTACAGATTACTTCATGAAAGTTTGTGCAAGGTAAATTTTTATCACATTCAAGTGGTGCATTGCTCATAAAGCTGTATACTGCTAGGCCAAGCATGCCACCTTTGAAAAGCAATAGTACATGACATAAGACCTGAGTAATATCTACACAATGGTGACAAGCATAAACGCATTCTAAAGCATCCTCATGTGGAAACACACCAGTCATTTCACTGATGTCAGTCTATATCCCACTGCTACCACCATACTAATATTGCAGAAACACACAAGTCATTTCAATGACATGGGTTCATATCCCACTACTGCCACCATACTAATATTGCAGAAACACACAAGTCATTTCAATGACATGGGTTCATATCCCACTGCTACCACCATACTAATATTGAAGAAACACACCTGTCATTTCACCGATATCAGTCCATATCCCACTGCTACCACCATACTAATATTGCAGAAACACACAAGTCATTTCAATGACATGGGTTCATATCCCACTACTGCCACCATACTAATATTGCAGAAACACACAAGTCATTTCAATGACATGGGTTCATATCCCACTGCTACCACCATACTAATATTGAAGAAACACACCTGTCATTTCACCGATATCAGTCCATTTCCCACTGCTACCACCATACTAATATTGCAGAAACACACAAGTCATTTCAATGACATGGGTTCATATCCCACTACTGCCACCATACTAATATTGCAGAAACACACAAGTCATTTCAATGACATGGGTTCATATCCCACTGCTACCACCATACTAATATTGAAGAAACACACCAGTCATTTCACCGATATCAGTCCATTTCCCGCTGCTGCCACCATACTAATATTGAAGAAACACACCAGTCATTTCACCGATATCAGTCCATATCCCGCTGCTGCCACCATACTAATATTGAAGAAACACACCAGTCATTTCAATGACATGGGTTCATATCCCACTGCTGCCACCATACTAATATTTAAGAAACACACCAGTCATTCCACGGATATCAGTCCATGGGCCTGTAACATAAAAGATGCAACTAAACTTACGATAGGCAAAATAGGCAAGATAGGCAAAATATTAGGCAAAATGTATACCAATGAGATACAATTAATTGCAAGATTAATCATATCTGTTTATGTTACAGGCCCCATATCCCACTGCTGCCAACATACCAATGTTTAAGGAACACACCGATCATTCATATCCCCGTGCTGCCACTTCTCCAATCTTAAAAAAACATTCATTCTTTGAACAGGGTTCATATCACTCATTTCAATGATATCGGTTTTTATCCCACTGCTGCCACCATACCAATATTTAAAGAAATAAAGTGATTTGGCCTCTGGTTGCTTGTGCAAATTTATAACCAATGGTCAAATTTGTGTGCTGGGATGTTTGAAGGTCAGCGTACAGATATCTACACTTACCTCTCTCCACACATGAATGAATGGGAACCTGATGTGTGAGATCTACATATATGCCAGCCAGCTACCAATGTTGTGGCAGGAGTAACAGGGTGGACCAAGTGGTTTATAAGAACCCACCATAATTATTTTCATTCATTATAATCAATATTCAAGAAAACATACCTTGACATCATTTTATTAGGTACACAGGCAGTGATGAGGAGTCCAACATGGCCATTATACAAGTCAAGATGATCTCAGGATTTTACCCTGACAAGGAATCCCTCAGATTACTCCAGAAACAACATAAACCTCTTCAGCGTTTTGAAGTGGACAACAAGAATGTCTTTTTCTACTTCAATGAGGTCAGTTTTCGGTATCTGTGCTTTGACGTTATTTGTATTTAGATAGGTAAAGAAACTACTTCATATTTGTGTGAGTACTTAGTTGGATATTTCATTTAAGAAGTAGCTAAATGATTTTGTAGGGTTATTTGAGAGCACTAATCATATGGGAGGATAAAGAAATCAATTTCCACATGCATCACCTGCAAACCTACCATTAGTTCTTATTCTTATTATTTTTTGTTATGAATGTATTAAAATCAATGATCACTGAGTATTAAAAATATCTAATCACTTTGATTTGTGTATCATACCATAGCTAACCAATGAGGATACATGTCTAGTGTTCTCGGTCATCAAGGAGATTGATGTTGAGGAAGCCAAGCCTGGATTGGTACAGGTCTATGATTATTATGACAAGGGTGAGTAGAAAGAATTTTTATTGCTTTCATGAAGTGATGTTAGCAAAAGGTACATGTGGTGTATTATATCGAAATGTGTGTTAAATTCACGTAATTGGTATCATAAAAGACAAAAAACTTGAAATTTTGCCATACCATAAATGTAGAATGTATTCAAAGCAAGTTTGTGGCAATCATGTATTTCTCACTCATGTGGGCCTACCAATTGTCATGCCTTAGGCACAAGTCTCCCGAATTTTGGACTCTTCTGTGTATGGAATCAATAATAATAAAATGCAGTGTGCCCCTGGCCGTTGGCATCTCAGCTCTTGACCATTGCCAGAATATGCCACCAACTTGATATTAGGTACTGATGTAATGATGCTTTAGTTGTGCTCTACTGCCATCTAGTGGCATGTATGTTGTAGTTATAGGCACTATCAATCTCCAAGTCCAATCTGAAGGGTATTGAAGCCTGTCTTTTGGGAAAAATTTAAGGCATGGCCTTGAATGGATTGAGATCGATTTGTCCCTTGCGAAAAGTCTCCTTCATATTTCTTTGATGATATAATGTTTTTGGCTTCCAACACTTACAGAGGTAAATGTTAAGCAGCTCTACAACATCACCTGTGAAGATGCCCCACCCTCCTGGGATGCCTCCCTCCTCTACACCATCCCCGTCAAACCCTCCGAGAACACCGGCGATGGTTTCAGAAACGACGGTGACATGCGCCCTCTGCCCTTTGTTCTGGCTGCCCTGAGGCAGGTGGATGGGCTGGTGTTTGTTGACTCTCCCCCTGGAGAGGGGGAGGAGGGCTCAGAGGGGATTGGTAGTAGCGTTGATGGTGGCAGTGCCAGTGAGGCTGATGGGGGCGAGGAGGAAAGTGCACAAGAGAAGATGGACATGATGGAGGTTGCTCGTGAGCTTGGACCGCCAGATGGTAAGTATGAGCATCATCATTAATCTACAGCCAGGGAGAGTTGGGGGAAATGTTGGGGCTCCCAGAGGTAGTATGGGAGATGAGGGGCACGAACAGGTGTATAAAACGGACATAATGGGGGCCCATTAGATTGGGGATTCTGATGTTTGGAACCAAAATTAATTATTGGACTCATGTCAATGGGGTTATGAGGAAATTCTGTAGGGATTGGTAGCATTAGGCTTGAAAGTTTCAGCTATGCAGATGAATTAAGAGTATTTTATCATTGTTTGCCCAGTCGGGCAAATAAGTGTTTAAGTTACCTGCTCAAACAAAGCTTTTCTTGCCCAAATTTGATGGTTGATGCTTCTTGGACCATCGGTATAAAACTAAATACTGGCACTTGCTTCATTGGGCAAATGACAATTTCATTTTCTTGCCCAACAGCTAAGTTAAGTTGCCCTGGGCATGTGGACAAGTGGGTTTGTAGCCCATGAATGGATATTACTTTCGAACTGGGATGTCCTGATGGTTAGTGAAAGAAAATATTTTCAAATCTTTGAAAGTGCCAGTTTATTACATCATGATCAATTTACAAATATAGGAAAGATTTACCAAGCTATAGATTAAAATAACATTTATTTGAATATTAACTTCATGAATTTCTCGTACATTTTTGTCAAGGTCGTTCTTATGCATCCACCAACCGAAGTTTATGAGCTCTTGAAGATGTTATCGATGATCCATGATTTGTTTGTTTAATTTTCAGTTTTTATCCTTTGTCCTGCCGGTCAGAAGTTTGTGGATGGATTGATGCAATGTGTCCGTAAGTTTTAGAAATTTGATTAATGAGGAAAGTAATGAACCGAGAATGATGTGTAGAGAGAGATTTCTGGAGAGAGGGGAATAATTCAAACTGATAAAAATAGAGGGGAATGGAATTGCTTTAGGATAAAATATTGAGGTTACTATTTGAACAGAAGGATGATATAAAAGGGGAAAGAAAAAAGTATTGTGCACAGAGAGACCCGTGGAGAGAGATAGACCTATTGAGATTAAATTGATAAAATATAGAGGACACAGGAAGAGAGGCTGATATAGAACATATAGAGAATTGTGGTAACAAGTGGGATGGGGGGGGATGAAAAAATGGGAATGTGAAAAAGAATAATTAAATATGAGATATTGGGAGAAAAGTTCCATTAAGAGACCGACTGATACAAGAATAGAAGTAGAAAAGACAGTGAGGAGGAATATTCTTGAATTTGAGTCATTTAAATTTTGTATTGTCTGAACAAAGTGTAGTTAATAATGTCTCAGTAGCCACCTGTCCATAGTGGCCACTTGTAATGCTTCCCTAAAGTTGAAAAATATAATTGATGGCCACCTGTCTACAGGAGTCATATTTAGTTTCCCTTTCTTGGTCACTTTCAATTGTTGCTGAGGCGAACGTAAAAAGTGGCCACTGCAGTCAGATGACATCTGTAGACGGGGTCCATAACACACATTTTTTAGTCCAGGGAACCAATATAGGTGACCACTGTAGAAAGGTTGTCATTATAAACAGTTCTGACTGAATCCCCAAATATCATGATTTTCATTTTTCATCATTTTAATTTCTTCTAGCAATCAATGGTTGTGAGAGCAGTCCTTGCTTAGAGGGTCAGAACTGTATAGACACAGATGCTGGTTATCTGTGTGTTGGGTGCAAGCCAGGCTATCGCAAAGGAAGAGCCAATCAGTGCATCCGTAAGTTGATAATGATAACGATACACAGCATTTATATAGTGCTTAATACAGAGTGTTTCTAAGTGCTGTGATCATTATTAACCGGCTATAGCAAGGCTACCATTCAGTGCTTGCTGTATTCAAGGAATGTATTATCCTAGCAATAAACGGCTGTGAGAGCAGTCTATGCTTTATAGAGGGTCAGAACTATATAGACATGGATGCTGGTTATCTGTGTGTAGGGTGCAAGCCAGGTTATCGCAAAGGAAGAGCCAATCAGTGCATCCGTAAGTTGATAGTGACAATGATAATGATACACAACATTTGTATAGAGCTTAATACAGATTATTTCTAAGTGCCCTGTGCATTATAACCCAGCTATAGCAAGGCTACCATTTGGTGCTCACTGCATTCAAGGAATTTTCTTCCTACCGGTATCCATTCACCTCTCCCAAGAGACTGACCACAATTACTCTTTTTAATTAACGATCAATTCCAAATCTTTGTTACGGCGCCAAGCTGGTTTTCTTATTGAAAGAAAAATTATTATTAACCGTATCAGACATCTGAGCAACGTGATTTTTACACTTTATCGCCCCGTAACAGACAGAGCGGTCCATAAATTACTTTATTGCCCTCGGTCAAATGTCTATGGGATTTTGCGTGTAAAAACAGCGGGCAATAAATTCACATCCAAAATAATGAGGCTGGCAATCACTTGCGATCGCGATTGCGATCTCGCGGGCAACCACTTTTGCTGGTAAGTTTACCAATGCTGGTAAGTTTACCCTTTTATTTCATGGATTTTGTGTTCGCTCTAAATGTCTGATTTGGTTAATGATAACAATATGGACTATCTCTTTCGGGAGACACAACATTTATGGCCCTGAGAAGAATCGTATTGCCCTCGTCTTCGTCTTGGGCGATCTGATTCTACACAGGGCCATAAATTTAGTGCCTCTCTCAAGGCTAGTCCATATTATATTAATATTCACAGAACTGCTCAAAACCATTAAATAATAATGTGTATGAAATGGTTTTGAAGGGAAATGTTTACTGATAAATATCAGAAAATGGGCTTTGTCATCCTGACAAATGATAAACTATTCCCAGCAACTTCCTGTATTGGTGAGAGTGAAAAAGCATGAATGTGGGAAATAAAATTACAAGGCTTTTGATAACAGTAGTAATAATGATAATACCATACACTTGATATACCAGTTAATATTATATATTAACCTGTTTTCAAACCATTGATTATTTTGCTTTTGTCAAAACAGGTTTTTTTTTCTTCATTTTAATCAACTTGAATTATAAACTGTTTTTTTTAATAATAGTCCTTTATAAGTAATCAATATTAGCATTATGTTTTATGCAGTACGCTCTACATGTATCTCAAGGTTCTATGGTAGCTCTACCTGGTAAACCTGAAAAATGAGTTCCACTTTTCCAGTCAGGGAATTTGATAAATAACTCTTAAAATAGTGGGAACACTATGATAATTGAGAATGCAAAAAAAGATGTATTATGTTGAAACATATAAACTGGAATTTTGAAAATTCATCAGGGAAGAATCATCAAATTTTGTTCTACTCAAACCATGGGAACCCTGCATCTAAAAATATTCCTGGAGTAAATTCAGTACTCGGTGTTGAATCCTGACTTTTTCTTCACAGCATTTTAAAAGTATTTTGTTTAAATGGTTATTTTATCCTTTGATATTGCAGTTATACCAGATCCAGGTCTGAATCAGATAGCGTGTGGACCTGGCCAAGAGTTTGTCAATGGAGGTTGTACAAGTAAGTAACAGCAAGAGATGATTGTTATTTTAAGCAGTTTCTGAATAGTATTTTTATGTTTCATTGATAAAGACTTTGTTGATTATTTGTCTGAGAAAGCTAACTAAGTTTCACCAGACTATAGTTTTAGAAGAAAAGGTACATGTTCACTCTTCTTTCATATCTTCTTTTCTGTCTCGCTATTTTTCTTCTTCTTCCTCTTATTTTTCTTCTTCTTCTTCTTCTTCTTCTTCTTCTTCTTCTTCTCCTTCTTCTTCTCCTTCTTCTTCTCCTTCTTCTTCTTCTTCTTCTGTTTCTTCATCATCAACTTTTACTTTCTTCTTTAACATCTTCTTTTCTGTCTCCTTATTTTTCTTCTTCTTCCTCTTCTTTTTCTTCTCCTTCCTCTTCTTTTGCTTCTTCTTCATCATCATTATCATCATTATTTACTTCCTTCTTATTTCATTCTTCTATAACATCTTCTTTTCTGTCTTCTTCATCTTATTCTTTTTATTTGACATCGACCTCCTCCTCATCTCATCTTCCTCATCTTCCCCTTATTCTTATTTTTCTATTATAGTTACACATTTATCATTATGATCATTGTCATTATTCTTTGTCATTGACTAGCTGTTGACCAGTGTATTGACAACCCATGCCCCATTGATGCAAGATGTAAAAACACAGCCTTTGGACACACCTGTGAGACTGTTTTCTGCCCACCTGGAAGACAGCTTACCCCAGATCTTCAATGCGTTGGTAAGTGTTTGAAAGTTGATAATTATGAAAACGTTCTTGTGCCAAAGGTAGTTTATTTTAGTGCATGGTCTAAACCTGGTACAAAACACCGGCATGGGAAAATGTAGGCATTAATGTGCTTGATTTAGCACGTTCACATGGAATTTGTATCTGGGGTATTGTGATTTACCATCTTGTATCAATATTCATTGCACTTAATGATTTTGGATGTAAGAGGGCACAGTTTCAGAAATTAATTCTAAGGGGTGCGTCTGATCTTCTATTGAAATTACCAAGAGAACAACATTTGAAAGAGATGAATTAGTATGTTAGGAAATATAAAATGACAATAGAAAAGANTTTTCTGTCTTCTTCATCTTATTCTTCTTTGTCATCTTTTTCCTCCTCATCTTCCTCATCTTATTGACACATTTATCATTATTATCATTGTTGTTCTTCTGTCATTGACCAGCTGTTGACCAGTGTACTGACAACCCATGCCCCATTGATGCAAGATGTAAAAACACAGCCTTCGGACACACCTGCGAGACTGTTTTCTGCCCACCAGGAAGACAGCTTACCCCAGACCTTCAATGTGTTGGTAAGTGTTTGAAAGTTGATAATGAATAAACCATTCCTGTGCCATGTGGCACGTGAATAGTGCCTATTTTTGTTTCTGGCTACACAAAGTAGTAACAGGGGTGGGATGCAAGCCAGGAGTCCCAAACAGTAAGGGCGGAATTCACAAAGGTGGTTAATTTTAGTCCATGGTCTAAACCTGGTACAAAACACTGGCATGGGAATTACGCATTAATGTGCTTGATTTACCACGTTCACAGGAAATTGGTATCTGGGGTATTGTGATTTCCAATCTCGTATCAATATTCATTGCACTTGATGATTTTGGACATAAGAGGGCACACTTTCAGAAATTAATTCTAAGGGGTGCGTCTGATCTTCTATTGAAATTACCAAGAAAACGACATTTGAAAGAGATAAATTAGTATGTTAGGAAATATAAAATGACAATAGAAAAGAAAATGAACAGCTGGATGAAGATGAAGGTAAATTGTCAAAGATAATCGAGACATTACAGAGTCATTCAAGAGACTTAAAAAAACTTACCTGATCACTTCTTAAGTTACTCTTTACTCTTACTCTCCTCTTAATGCACTTTGAGCACTCCACAGAGTGGATTTGGCGCTATAAAAATGTTATTATTATTATTATCATTATTATTATTAATATTATTATCATTATATAAAAATTGTTTTGAATCTTGGAAATGAGAATGAGTACTAAAATCAACATTTTGCTTCAGATATTGATGAATGTCTCCGGAATCCTTGCCATGAGAGTGCACTGTGCGTCAACAAACCAATAGGCTTTGACTGCGTCTGTCCAGAGGGGTATGAGAGAGATGTTAATGTTTGTGTTGGTAAGTAATGTTTCATGAATGCAAATATGTAAACATAGTTTAATAATTCTCTTCCGAAGCTCAACGGACATACCAGATACATGAGCAAACAGACAAAGTGAAATCTGACAATTGTGGTTTTGCAACCATTTGATATTTCATGGAGGGAATTTTCTCCAGGGGAAAAAAATCACTAAATCATTCAATTGTTAATTTGACAAATAGTTGAAATCATAATATCTGCATCTAAACTGGCATTAAAAAAGTAAACTTTCATTCGGCTTTGAAAAATCAATCAAAGATATTTATATGTCATTGAATATTAGATAAGTAAAATTTTTATAAATTTAATGATGTAGTATTTGAGATTAAAAAAGGTTTTGAATGAAGTGTCCTGTTCTAAATAGGTTAGCCAAGTGATAGACTTTTACTGTCCCTTTGCAGAGAAAGTCCACCTGTTCGCTCTGAAACCTTTGAACAAAAGTGCCATGTAAATGTTATTATCATTATTGCTGTTATTTAATCTATACTGTTTTCCGCTGGCTTAATTGTTGTTATTAAATCTTAGACTATTTTCTCTGTCATTGTAGATATCAATGAATGTGAAAGGGAGATAAAGCCAAGCATGTAGAGGACCAGAGTAAACATGTATGATGAAGGCTGTTGTTATTATTGTTGTTATTAAATCTTTACTATTTTCCTTTGTCTTTGTAGATATCAATGAATGTGAAACCGAAGTGGAGCCATGCGGAGGACCAGAGTATACATGTATGAATGATGAAGGCTCCTACCAGTGCTTCTGTGTGGAGGGTTATACAATGGATGATGAGGGGTACTGCGTCCAAGGTAGGATGAACACTTCTTATTACCAGATATCAATCAATCTTTGAATGTTCAATATGATTATCCAACAACACAAACTTTATATTAAGTTTTGACATTGTATATTTTGAATATTTGAATAATTAATTGTGTTAGCTCTCTTGATATTGTACACCTCTCTTTGACATTTTCATTTTTGTATGAAGCATGGCCAGACAAATTTTCTAGTGAACATTATTTTGATGATTATATTATTCATTAGTGAAATGATAGTTGAGAAAACTAAGGAAATATGGCATGGGTTTATACAGTTATGTATCTTAAGTTTCCAGTCTACATTAAGAAATAAAAAGTTAAATATATTTTATGAATCACTCAGGCAGGGCATGATTATTAGTAATGACAAAGATATCAAATAACAATGAAATGGAAATGGATTTTTAAAGTTTATTTTATATATTTCAGTTTAGTATACGATTATTGTGATGTTTTAGAATATTTATAGTAGATATGTATTCAAATGTAATTTATTCATACATGATCATGAGTACCTTCTGCACAGTGGCTATTGAATGTGCTTCAACTTTAATGTACACAGTATGTTTGAAGGTTTTTTTTTTTTTAATGTGTACCATTATGATGATGATTGCTTATGATAATGATAATGTTGAAGTTGAAGATGAAATAATGCAGAGTTAAGAAAAACGATGATGATGATAATGGCAATGATGGTTTTGATGATAATGGTGATGGTGGTAGTGATGATAGTGGTGATTATGAAGATTACTGTTGAGGAGAAGGATGATGGTTGTTTTTTATGATGATGATGATGATGATGATGACGATGACGATGACGATGACGATGACGATGCCGATGACGATGACGATGACGATGTTGATGATGATGATGATGATGAAGATGATGGTGTTGGAAACAATGATGAAGATGTTGGTTATGATGTGACGATGCTGATATGACAGTAATGATAAGGACAATGGTGATGGTGTATATGGTGAATTTTTTTCATGCCCCTAATAAATATGCTTCAGTTAAACTAAAGTTATATTTATTTTCAAAGACTTTTGAACAGTGCTGCTTTTGCACTTATTACCATACTATTATGTTTGTATTTCCTTGTCAATCATTTTAAAACAAGGTCAGTAAATATCCACGGTAGGAGGTAGGAAATGACACTTATTTTTTAATGTTGATAAAAGTGACTAGCACCAATTTTCCATCTGTAAGTGGTCATTTATCAATTCATGTAAATATTAGGTCTAGACATCCTTGACATTTCTTTTTGTTGTTTCCTAAAGAGAGTAATTGATTATCAATCTATATATTACACTTCCCTTTTATGAATATCTATATCAGTAGCTTTATTCAATGCTTTTTGATGACAATTTAAAGCCCAAGTATAGTTTTGGTTAAGATGAAGAAATGTGAATTTTAGGGATATTTATCATGTAATTCTTATACACATTTTTAGACCATAGCATATTTTCCTACAAACTGATTCTTTTGAAAATTTGAATTTGACCGTTAAATCATACTTCGCGTTCTCTCTTGGTTATAGCATTATTTTGCTCGTTATCGAGCATATACAAAGTTATTTCCAAGATTTGACAATGGAATGATATAGAGATATACACAACAATTAAATTCTTAAATTTTCATCCAATTCTGAGCATGGGAAGTTGTCCTTTATTGAGAAAGAAAATATTGAAATAGCGTGGTGAAGCACCACGCTATAAAAATTTGCACTTTTTAGGTTATAGCTTTTCCGAAACTCGTTCGTTTTTCGCACAATCTTTTGTGTGTTATGTTTATGATACTATAATTCATTTAATATTGATTTTAAGATGAAATCTGGTGATGAAAATATTCGCTTTTACTAAAACTTTACTTGGGCTTTAATCTACAAAACATAGATTTCAAACAATTGTTACTTTTTCAAAAACATCTGTTTCCTTGATTAGTGTCATCTTCGGAACAATTTTTCTTGGCGAAGTTTATACATTTTTGCACTTGTAGAAAAGATGCATACCTCAAAAGGGACTTGTAGAATCAAATCAAAGGTCTTGCCAAAGATATCATTGTATAATTGAAAAAAACAATTAAAGAACCCCCCCCCCCTAAAGTGACAAGGACGAGTTTTCATGACCTCATCATCTGGCATTCTTATCATCTGAGGCAATATAGATGAAGGGAATTTTCTACCAATTCTAAACAAGAGGGAACTATAAGAATTTGAAAGAGAGAAACCAGGTCAGGAAAGGGGACATGAATTACACCAGTGTCATGTTTCATAAAGCTGTGTTTAGATCTATGCAAGAATCTGCAAAGGACGTGTGACTCTTTCTCGCACTCAATTATAATCCCAGATGCTGATTCGCACCAACAAAAAGGGTCACCTGTAGTTCATAGAGGAGTGCAAATGTCTATGCACAGCTTTGTGAAACGCAAACCTTGGCAATGTTTCACCAAGATATTATAGACTTTACAAGAAGTGACAAAAATCTGCATATGCATCGTAATTATCAATCATTAATTATGATAATGTTAAGATATAGCCCATCAGTGGACTTGAAAGCACAAGAACGGTTTTAAAGCCTTTCCTTATCTTAATGAAACATGTCCCAGGGAAGGGGGGCATGCTGAAACTTTCCTCATGTAATGCTCACCAACAAACTGATGAGCCCCTCCCCCCCCCAAAAAAAAAAAAAAAAGGTCTTTGCTTTTTAACATAGCCCCTCTCCTCCCTCTTGATTTACCATTTTTACATTCGTGTACTTTCATTTCCATCAGTCTGTCAGGAAATGACAACATGAAATAATCTGATACAGGATTTCCATAAACTGTAATTCCGTTCATTGTCTGCTCTACTTGTGTTGTCGTTATCTACCACAATGTCGATAACCGCACATACAACAAATATTATCATATCTGTACAGATAAAATAATAGCATATGAATATGAAATTACATAGGCTTAAAATTCTAGGCATAGGCGTTGTTTCACCAAGATAAGAAAAACTTTAAGAACTTAACTTAAGGAAAAATTTGGTAAAACTCCGCCCTGGAAACTGTTAGAAGTTCATATTTACTAGTTTTGGCATTAATCACTCAAAAAGATAATGCCCTCTATAAGATATGTTCATATCAATTTTCATTACAAGGTTTCATATTTCTTGAAATACCCCAAAAGCAACTCTCTTACAATTTATCATACACTCTGTAATTAATTTCATCCAAGTGGTACAGTTTTTATATGATGTCTCTTGCTCCATCCTAAAAATGAGCTACTTTGGAATTGAAAAATTGAAAACAATTAAAAAGAAGTCCCAATTTTTTTACAGTGTATATTGAATATACAGGCTTGTCTGTAGCGTTTTCTTTTTTACATTCCGCCCGCTCCATGTCCTTGCCCTTAATCAAACAGTTGTGCATGCAGTGCAAGTCATAAAATTGTTGGTTTCAATTTTCATATCAAAATAAGTGATCAGTTGTGACAATAGATATGATTATATGTCAACCTTTTGGAATATTTATTTTGTGGTATCTTGACTGTTTATTAATTTTGTTCTGAATATTAGTTAGGTTATAGATATGAATGTGAAAGGCTAAAAGTCTGTACAATCCCAAGGGAGAAGATATGCGAAAAAATAATAATTTCATTCATACATACTGTAAAAACTGAGTTTGCATATTAATGAAACATCTTATCAATGATCTAGAAGATTGGTTGCTCTGCAATCACACAGATGCTAACTATGCATGTATGTATTTTATTGTGAATGTAGGGCTTAAATCTTCTTTGAACGGGTGAGCATATTGCTATTATTACTATTTTTTGTCAAATGCAAATATTTGGTTCGTTTGTTGCATTGTTCACATTTCAATTTCTAGCCTCATGAATATTCTGGAATGGTTGGCATCTCTGAATTCATATCATGTCTTTGTACATCATGCCATGTCATTTTTGAAATCTAGAAATGATTGACCTTTTTCCGGCACCCAGTGTATGAGGTGACTTTTTGGGACGTGGGCAAACTCTTTTTTTTTTAATCGTAAACGTCAAGGAAGTTGTAGATCATTGATTGCCCATGTTATCGGATGCTACTGTGGTATCTATACACAACAAAATAATAGCTCCCCCTCTCTTCTGTCAGAGTAGTCTCATTTAGCATCATTTATCTGGCCTTCTTCCATGTAAAAATCCACATGATCCATATTTCAGATTCTAAACAATTTTTTGAGAGCATGATTGTGCTACCTTGAAAATTCACGGGTGAGTAAAGGGTTTCTCTGACCTGATATTCAGATGTTTCATAAAAATACAAGTATTTGATCACGCCATCTATTGGACCCGCTCTCTTGCGACAGACCACTAGGGAACAGAAAAATTATAAAAACCAATCAGAATCAGAACTACATGATCCACTGATTTAAGTTATGATGTTTCAAAAGTCACAAGGGATGGAACCTGAGTTGCAAACTCTTTTGGGATGTATATTTCAAGTGATTTTTTGTTAGGTTTTTGATTGTCAGACTCTTATTGTATCAACCTACATTTTGAAGGTTAAGGTCGATTGAAAAAAAAAAGATATTTGAAGGAAAGAGAATACTTCCAAGCATTTTGACAAAAAGTCACAGGGGTCTTGTCAAAAGTTTAGAAAAAAAGAGTCTTGTTTGTGGATGACAACCAAGTTGTAAAGTCTTTTTTTTTATTTCATATCAAGTGCTTTTTTGTTAACTTTACAATTGGCCAGACTCTTATTACATTAACCTGCATTGTTCACTTGTTTATTCATTATTTTTATGAGAATATATTCTAAAAGGATAAAAACAAGATCAGCCAAAGCTGTTCTCCATCAAGGTCTGGATTAAAACAACAATTAAAAATAAGGTATAATTGATACACAGTGATATAAACGACAGTATGAAAATAATAACAATTTAAAATGCATTATACAAGGCTGAGGTCAATTGAAAAAAATATATAATTGATGTTGTGAAGGAAAGAGAAAACTTCCCCAGCATTTCCTCAACAATAATTGTTGCCAGAAGAAATAGGTCAAGCAAAACAATATATACTCGCTTGAAATTATGCCTATCCAAGTGTTAAAAGCTGTAAGAGTGGAAGGATCTTACTCAAAGCACACTTGATATTGTACATTAGAAGTATGCTTTCCCAAATTCTTGATAGAAAAGAGCTTCCAAAAATACTTTGTGACTTAGATGTGTGCTCACAAATTTGCACCCAACTTGCTCCACCATGACTGTCAGACACGAGCTAGCCAAAGAGTTGATTAACCAATTGACAACTTGTACTGGGTAGTCCTTGCAAAAAGTTGATGGACGTTACAGAAATCAGTAGTCAATGGGTTAAAGTTATTGACAAATTTCATTACTGGACACCCCGTGATTGAAATTTAAGAGAGGGGAGTTATCTTTTGTCTTAGTCTGGTGATGTGGGAACAAATTGATTTGTATTACAGCTGCGGTAGCGGTGGGTGTAGTGTTAATTTCTTGACGTAAGAGACGGTGGACTCCTATTACGAGACGGGATGCTGTTTTATCCTATAACCATTCACTAGGCTCAAATATGTTTTCACTCAAAATTAAACATAAAATGAATAACTATTCATGATTTAGGTGAATCATCTGGGTATGATAAATGATGTCTCTTTGATAATAATGATTTAATGTAAAAAGAAAATCCTATAATTTTTAATCTTTATCCCGTTTTCTCAACTCTACATCATTTAATTCTTATTATGCTATAAATCTGAATTAAATTGAATTTGAATTTATTTCCTTTTTCATATACATAATCAATACAAAATAACATAACAAGTGAAAAAAAAATCAGAAGCACAAAGAAAATGATATATACATATAACACAGAGACTAAAGGATTTTTTTCTTTACTTTTGCATCTACATCTATTACTTTTAAACCTCTTGTGAAATGACACAGCTAATAAATTGTGATACACTCGGAATATATGTAATCGTAGGACTGTCTTTCGATGAAATTCGTCATAGATAGAGGCCGTATCTAGATGTATGTGTAATCATGGATCACTCTAAGTCAATGATCAATCCCTTGACCAGAGCCCATTTGTTTATTTTTGTTCGATATCAGGATTTTTTATGGTATTTGGAATGGTGGTGTTTAACCTCATTAGTGACAAAATGAGGATATCACAGGATGTTGTGGATGTAGATTTAAAGTGAAAAAAAAAACTTACAGCAAATGTTTGTCAGCAGAGCCACAAGGATTTGCAATGAAATTTCAGTCTTATTCAGTTGGAATTCAGTTACATTCGCTTATTCGTAAGCATGCGTTTATGTGTTTTATACATTTTTTAGGTTAAAAAAGCAATATTATAGCTATCTCTAGATTCGTCTACCACATGATTAGAAGAAAGTGGGAGGAGAGCTAGAGGGCATAAGCATATGATAACATCAAGCTGTATGCACACAAAAGTAGTTCTTAAATTGTGATTTGAATGGATCCAGCCCATTCGTGTAAGAGTTAATAGAAGATATGGGGAGATCATAACCTAAACAACATAATGTTACATGCAAATGTACAAAAGTATAGGCTACCTGCTAACAATTATCATTATTAGATCAGAATTATTTTTGGATAGATAAATCTTGAATGTTCCGATTATTAGATTCTCAAAGAAATTTATTTTGGTATTTTAGGGGTTTTAGGTTTGGCAGGGATAACAAAATGCAGTTCCTTACCTTTAAATGGATATCGATGGATGAGGTTAGTCTGAAGGTAAATATGAAAAGCTTAGAAAATAGTACACCTGACCCCCATTCAAAATGATTTAACCCTTCAAAAACTTGGGTTCAAATGTCTGGCCTTTTAATGTTGCCATAACAACAATTCCTTCAATTAATAAGATATTCATATCCATATTACGAAAACTTATTGGTTTTATTAAAGTATGTTGCAAAAGGAGCAACCTATTTCTTTGTAACAGCATAAAAGTTCTTCAAATAGAAATATGTTAGAAGCAAATGGAATTGTATATCTATTTCTTTCAGAAAAATAAAACAAACACCCTCTCTCCCCTCTCCTTCCCCTCTCTACTCCTCCCCTTTCTGTCCCATTTCCCATACCCCCCAATTCTCTTCTCAAATTTATATCATTTTCCTTCTCTTCTCATTATTTCTTTGTGATAGAGAATAAATGAGGTCCAATTAGCATTATGCAATGAACGTGTGGGCGAGAATATATTGTTACATGCAATTGGTCACCTTCTAAAGTGATTGTGATCTTTGTTAACATTTCAAAGAATATGAAACACCCGTTCTGAGAAAGGCCAGTGTGTGAATCAACTGACCACTGGAAGTTGTTTGAGTCATACTTCTCAAAAACTTTGAAGTTTGTAAACAGTTAAATATGAAAGGTCTATTATTAGTAATATTTGCTTTGACCATCAGATCAAAGAGATATTTGTATAGAAGTTTGTGCTTGGTTCACCATTGACATGTGGAACCGGATGGTACCTGCACAAAGTCAATTGGAATTAAAGAATTCAGTAGTCAATCGGTTAAGTCGTGGGGTACTTGTAGTATCTTCACATATTTGTTAGCAGAAAACATTATGATTAGGACCTTTGGAGTTTGATCTCTTGAGAAGGAATTATCTCCTTCTTGACCATTATGCTTACATAACATTTGTTGGACCTTACCTATTTATCACTTAGCATGCATGTCACATGCAAGTGGCAACAGTTTTTTTCCTTCATTGAGGCAAAAAATGGTGGTTAAGTCACCCTCCTCTGGCCAAACCTCTGAAAATGTACTGGCCCCACCAATACTTTTTTTAAATTTATTAATTTTAATTGTTGCTGTAGTAAAAATAATAACAGTAATATGACAGAAAAACACTTGAAATACAACCAGAAATGACACTTTCAGAAGTTCTTTGGCTTTTCACTACCTTCTTATTTTCCCAATTATTATTTTCCACATGAAATGTGTTCTCTGAATTAAAAAATACAACTTTTTCCAACAGACTGACTCACTATTTAAAAAAAGCAATGCCACTATAGGTCAACCAAACAATTTTTGTCTAATGCCTAGAAATTGTTTGGTTGTCCCAATGATCATCTGGTATTTCTTTGTCTGTCTATTCAGAGCCATTTTATAAGTAGGGTAGGTCATTCAGAAAGCAACTGGAAGTCTGTAAGATTTACTATTTAAAAAGAAATGAAACAAAATCCATTGTATTGACCAACAGAGTGCAAGATCTGTCATAAAAGATAGGTTTCTCGTAACATAGACCTACCATGCACATAGGCACAGTCAAGTTACAAGATCATATTATCATTTTCTTTCACTATTTATTTCATTAGCAATGTTTTACACACCCACTTCTATGATTTCAGTTTGAATATAAACTTTTCAGAAGGATTCCAATTGCTCTTGTTGAAACCTGTGACTTCTATTGAGAGAGACATTGAAGAATTTCTGCTTCTATTTTCCGTTATTCATTACCCACTTTTTTTTTGGGGGGGGTGTAGGAGATACATTCTTCCATAATTCTTTTAAAGAAGATTTCATTTTTCATGTCAATTGCTCTGCATGTAATCATAGATTTTAAAATTAGACTATCATACTCTTCTTATTTCTCTTCTTTCTTTTGGAAAGATGAGAGGTTGCATCGTAACTCAGCAGGATTTTTGTTGTTTTGACCTTATACCAAAATAGAACCTCAGAAATGTTTGGGAAAAATATATTTTTGTAATATTTCAAACTATATTTATCCAGAGCAAAAGAAGGAAAGGCAGCAACTGGAAGTGTAGCATCATGGTTACATAAATTGAAATGAGACTATCATACTCTTCTCATATTTTTTGGGGAAAGATGAGAATTTGCATTGTAACTCAGCAGGATTTTTGTTTATTTGACCTTATACCAAAATAGAACCTCAGAAATGTTTGGGAAAAATATATTTTTGTAATATTTCAAACTATGGAAAGGTGTGAGAAAGTGTGGCATCATGGATATACATTAAGCGATTCATCTGAAATTTATTGAAATAACACCCACCTAAACATTGGCAAGACAAATATAATTATTGGTAAAAAAAAATAGGTTGCAATGAAAGTTGTTGACAGTGGAAAAATTGTGTCATTTGATCTTTCATCTCGCCTTATGTTTGGGCTTCCAGAATTAGATAGTTTTGGCTGAATTCCTCTTGGAAATGTTTTCAATATAATTTAAGTGTCAAAGTTTGTCAACGAATACTTCCTGAATTTGATAATTTTCAATGAATTTTCTTGGAATTTTTAATTTCATTCATATGTGTGTCACAAATAAAGGAAATGACGTATACTGTAGGAAACCCAACACCAATCATATGGGACCTTTTCAAGCAGTGCTCACCGACCCGTTTTGGCTTTATTGTTAGAGTTTGGTCAGAACTGACCCTAAGTAGAATTTCTAATCAATGGGCATGTTGTAAGACTTCAAACTTCTAGAATTCAATGTTTTGTTTGTGCTTACTTCTCAGAAAGCTTTAATTCGTTTGGAAAGTTATATAGTTTTGGGAGCTGAATAGAGCAGCAACAAAATTTGATAATTGTGTAAGTTGTGTGTATGCAACTTATTGTTTGAAGTATTACCAAATGTCTTTAAAAAAATCCACTTGTCCCTGCCCCCTCCCATTCCTCCCCCAAATTAGTCCACAATTGCTTGGACAAAGTATGAGACTATAAATCTTGATTGTATAATTTGCTTTCATTTTGAGCCAACATGTTGTAGTTTGTTTTTTTTTATTTGAAGATGAATTCATAATTGATATATTTAGATGTATTTTGACCCTGATAAATCATAATAATAATAATAATAATAATAATAGATGCAATTTATATAGGGCACATAGAATTGTGCCCAATCTCTGTTACAAGAAGTGGCATCCATGTGAGAGAAAGGGAAATGGAATAGAATTTCCGGTTGTAACATTCAATTTATGATTCATTTTGACACTCCATGTTATCCCAATTTCATGATTGAGATTTATGATGTTGGTGATACTACATCTCTCATACTTCTAGAATATATCCCCAACCGGAACCACTTTGTCCAGGGCGTACCATTGCACGGATTTACTCTCCTCCCAGAAGAGTATAAGTTTCCAACCTCCGAAAGTTCCCAGAAATCTATTAGATTGTGACGTCAAATAGACCCAGGGTCATTCCATCATCAGTCTATGGGGGACAAAGTTCATTGCTTGTTTGTTGGGAAATTTTCTAAT